>CM077524.1:19358405-19415449 GCA_039654895.1 Mongoloraphidia duomilia
ATTTCATGAAGTGTACGAATATGTCAAGAATAAATATAATGAAGATGTAGCTGCCGGTCTGATTGACGAATCGACGGTAGACGATCTGTACGTATATAAAGAAATGATGAAAGCCAAACGCGGTGAGAAAGATTCGTGTGAGCATTGCGGACTATAAAATAAATTTTACATTCGTCATCGCCATCAGTAACGTCAATAAAAACCAACGAGTCGAACTGCTCATCAACCTGATTAGTGTGCTGGAGGTAACATGAAACGTGCAAATAGCGATGATCAAGACGCACAACGGTCTGGTGTTGAGAAACGAAAACTTGATAACCAGCGTTTGTGTAAAGTTTGCAACGTCTTAGTGCCAGCCGTTTCGTTTTCGGCTCACATCAGAAGCATCGCTCACAAAGAGAATTCTCTCGTTTCTCTGAATAAGTCATCTTTAAAAAGAAAAAAGAAAGATTCAAACTCATCAACATCAAATCATGTGTACAAGCCAGCTATTGGCAGAAAAAGAAGAAGACTATATAAGGGTAATGGTCTCTTTAACACGCTCATTAACAAGCTTCCGTTCCCGCTACACGTTCCCGGCTATAACTATTGTGGACCCGGTACTGATCTCAGCTTAAACGCGAAACCGAAAAACAAAGTAGATAAATTGTGTAGAACACACGACTACGTATACGCAAAATATCCCAACGATCTCAAGGCTAGACACGCTGCGGACAGAGTGTTGGCCGAAGAATCTTGGAAACGCGTACTTTCGAAAGACGCGAAATTAGGCGAACGCATAACCGCGTGGGGGATAACCAATTTGATGAAAGCGAAAGTTAAATTTGGGGTATAACACTGACAATATCGTTTACAACATCAACAACAACGTAAAAAAATAATAATGTGCAAACAACGGCAACAACAACAACAACAACAACGACGACGACGACGACGACAAGGAAGAACCGATAAAACAAAGAGCAAGGGGAGTAGAAAAACAAAAGGCAAAAGCGGAGGAGGGGTGTGCAAAAGTAGAGAAACTGCTCGCGTTACGTTTGCAAAAATCGTGAATGAAGCGCGCAAGAGTTTGCAACGATACAAGAAAGGAAGCAAAACAACTGGCACCGGTTCAATTCTTCCTTCGCTAACGGTTATAGATGCAGCGATTAAAGCGGCGAAACAAGTCGGCGGTGCAAGGAAAAGTTCGATGATTAAAATACCCAGAGTTATACCCGTACCGAAAAGTGGAGGATTTTTACCACTCATTCCGATAATTTCAGCATTGGCTACATTAGGCCCACTTCTTGGTGGTGCTGCGGCAGTGGCTAAGACGGTTAGTGATATAAAATCAGCGCGTGATAAATTAGCCGAAGATCGTCGACACAACAGAGCAGTTGAGAGTGCAAAAGTCGGATCTGGATTATACGTGAAACGTCACAAGACAGGCTACGGTCTTAGTCAGGGGTACAGCGCCAATATTTTAAAGTGATTACTAACAGGCTGAATTTTCGTGAGTAGCTTAGTTTTGACGAGTCCCCCAAATCTCTCTCTGCGACAATTCTCGGTAGAGGTATGCAAAGTTCTGCGCAGCCGCTAAACATGTTGATTTGGCGAGTTTTTAAATTTTATACATAACACTTTGTTTTTCAGTAAAATTGCCAGATAATTTATAAAAAAACAGGAAGCTGCGCTTGTCCTACAAAAGCGATGGGTGGACTGGCGAGTCCTCCGTCCCCAATATGTAAAAATAACGAGGTCTAAAATTTTATTACTAACGGGCTGATTTTTAGTTTATTGTTTAATTAATATTTTTGAAATCGAAAGGTCAAATTGTCCGGTAGGGTTTTCCGGTCCTACGCCCTGAAAGTGTCAGTTTCACGAATATTCTAAACTGATTACTAACTGTAGGACAAAGGTAACACTGGATAGGTCTGTGTATTCTCTGATCAAATAATGCAGTGTCCTACAAAAATATTGGTAGGTATCGCTAGTCCTACAAAAAAGGCATCAATACTATAACGTATTATTTTAATTGGATATCAGGTAAATTGATATTTTTTGTAATTTACATATTTATATAGGATCGCTATGGTTATTTTAGTGATTATTGAAAATAATTGAAACTAAAATAAAAACACCAAAATAACGATAGCAACTTTATATAAATACGTACATAATGAGTCATGGCTCATTCTGATATTAGTCCAAAAATGTTATATTTTTTTAGGCTAACCTTGCATTTTGGACAGGACAAGATTTTTTTTACCGTTGCGTAGGGGGGGGCCGGTGTAAGTTTAAAATTGAGTTTTCGGGGTTGGCGGCCCCCTCATTTGGCCGCAATCTTGAAAAAGGGGTGCTAACAGGTTTTGCACTATATCTCCGTAACGGTATTTCTTACAGAAAATTAGTACATACGTTTTTTGTTTATAATCGAATTCTCTGCAACTTTACTAGAAACACTTTTTGTCATAAATTGAATAATTAAAAAATATTCTATCTTCTATAAAGCATATCTTTTTAATTATTCAATTTACGACAAAAAGTTTCTCTAGTAAAGTTGTAGAGAATTCGATTCTAAACAAAAACCTATCTACAGATTTTCTGTAAGATATATCGTTACGGAGTTACAGTACAAAACCTGTTAGCACCCCTTTTTCGAAATGGCGGCCAAATGGGGTGGCCGCCGACCCTGAAAACTCCATTTTAAACTTACACCGGGCCGCCCTACGCAACGGTAAAAAAAATCTCGTCCTACCCAAAATGCAAGCCTAATGTAGCATTTCAATGGACTATAGTTTTTTGGTTTTTTTATCAATATCTCCCATTTTTATTGTAGGACACCAATTATATTGTATTCTACACTCCATTTCCACAAGAAATAAACAAAAATTAAGTTGTTAGTAATCAGTTTGGAATGTAGGGGGCCGCCAACCCCGAAAACTCAATTTTAAACTTACACCGGCCCCCCCCTACGCAACGGTAAAAAAAATCTTGTCCTGTCCAAAATGCAAGGTTAGCCTAAAAAAATATAACATTTTTGGACTAATATCAGAATGAGCCATGACTCATTATGTACGTATTTATATAAAGTTGCTATCGTTATTTTGGTGTTTTTATTTTAGTTTCAATTATTTTCAATAATCACTAAAATAACCATAGCGATCCTATATAAATATGTAAATTACAAAAAATATCAATTTACCTGATATCCAATTAAAATAATACGTTATAGTATTGATGCCTTTTTTGTAGGACTAGCGATACCTACCAATATTTTTGTAGGACACTGCATTATTTGATCAGAGAATACACAGACCTATCCAGTGTTACCTTTGTCCTACAGTTAGTAATCAGTTTAGAATATTCGTGAAACTGACACTTTCAGGGCGTAGGACCGGAAAACCCTACCGGACAATTTGACCTTTCGATTTCAAAAATATTAATTAAACAATAAACTAAAAATCAGCCCGTTAGTAATAAAATTTTAGACCTCGTTATTTTTACATATTGGGGACGGAGGACTCGCCAGTCCACCCATCGCTTTTGTAGGACAAGCGCAGCTTCCTGTTTTTTTATAAATTATCTGGCAATTTTACTGAAAAACAAAGTGTTATGTATAAAATTTAAAAACTCGCCAAATCAACATGTTTAGCGGCTGCGCAGAACTTTGCATACCTCTACCGAGAATTGTCGCAGAGAGAGATTTGGGGGACTCGTCAAAACTAAGCTACTCACGAAAATTCAGCCTGTTAGTAATCACTTTAAAATATTGGCGCTGTACCCCTGACTATCTTGTTCTAAGCAAGACGGCTGCTAATAAAAAAGTTAAGACAGCATCATGTGCAGAAAAAAAAACTTCCCCGGCAGAATAACAAGGAAAGTTCCGCTTTCGTAAAAGCCAGTTTCAAGAAAATCGTCACTCTACCAAAGGACAGACCGCTCACCGACAAGGATTTGAAGTATTACGCAAAGGATATGTGCATACCACACTTTCGCGGTGTATACATGCGAGACAAACTACCGCGTAAACCAAATCGTTGCGAGCGCGCTGTGGTGAATTTGGACAACGACAGCGGACCTGGCACACATTGGGTTGCGTATAGCAAAAAGAATCGCGATGTGTTGTATTACGATAGTTATGGCAATCTTCAGCCACCCGTCGAAATTAAAAAGTATTTAAACGGTTGCAAGATTCGATATAATTTCAAGAGAGAACAAAAATTCAACACGAAGGTGTGTGGACATTTGTGTTTGCTGTTTTTAAACAAAACTCTCAATTCAGACTTTGTGAAATAAAAATATAATATAATAATAATAAAAAAACATTTCGTAATTAATGCTTTCACCGTAACCTTCAGTGGAACGAGTTCAACGCTCTCGAGTGTTTTCAATCCGCCCATCGAACTGGTTTCCAACGAGATGTATATGATCTGTTTGGTGAACCTGAACGTCTATAATTCTATACCGAACGTTGACTTTAGCAACGATGCGTTTGTGTTTCGTGTCAATTCAAACGCCGAGTGGCAAACAATTCGAATTCCGCATGGAACTTATGAAATCGATGCTATATCGGACTATCTAAACAATGCGATATGCGATGAGACTAAGAAAAGAAATGAAAAGTCGTCGAGAGAAGATGAAGAAACAAAAGAACCAGCAACCAAAAAGCGAAAAACAATGTTAATGAATGGTGATGAGGATAGACCTATCGGTTTATCATGCAACAACAACACGTTAAAGTGTGAAATAAAGTCAATATATGAAATAGATTTCACGCTCGATGGAACTGTCGGACCGCTGTTGGGTTTCGTGCAAAAACGAGTATTGAAACCTAATCACACATACGCTTCAGACAGTGTGGTGGATATAATGAAAGTCAATAATATTTTCGTGAGATGTAACATCGTCGCCGGTTCTTATTTAAACGGTGAACCAAATCATTCGCTGTTCAGTTTCTATCCGAACGTGGATCCTGGTTATAAAATAATCATATCTCCGACAAATTGGATGTTTCTGCCAATCGTTAGCGGAAATAAAATCAACAGAATCGTCATAGATCTGGTGGATCAAGACAATCAACTGATAGGTTTTAGAGGAGAGGAATTGACCGTCACTCTATACGTGAAGAAAGTGTAAGAGAGAGGAATATGGCAATAGACTGGTCACTTAAATATTATAAAAAGCATGTTAACGAAGGTGGTAACAACAGTGCAAGTGAACATCTCGTAGAGAAATCATCTTGTGTAGCGCGTAAACGACTGACGCGAAAAAGCAAACAGATTTTATCATCGTTGGGTTTCATACTGAACAGACAAAATGACTTCCTCGCACATTCTCAACGTCGATAGTAAGGCGACTATGGATAATGAAATCACCAGACGTGAATTTTTTAAATATAAACCTTACAACACGAACACGTACTCCTATAACGATACCATAAAATTCATGATCGCCAATCAAGATTTGTACACGTATCCGCAAGATAGTTTCATAAGAATCGAAGGAAAAATAGTCAACGACGACGATGTGAATTTCGAGAGCCGTTTCGCCAATAACGGTCCGGCATTGTTGTGGGAGTATGTTTCGTTGAAATTCGGTGAGACCGAGGTGGATAAAGTGCGCGATCCTGGTAGAGTGGGATTGATGAAAGGCTACGCATCTAGCATGTGAAATGAAGAATTATTGTGATGCCGGGTGGAGCATAGGTGAGAATCGTCATCAACTTCAAGACTTTGTTGATAAAGACAGCAAAGAATTCGAAGTCACGATACCGTTGAACTTGATGCTCGGTTTCACTGAAGACTATCCATACATCGTACTCAATTCAAAAATGGAATTGAACCTGTTGCGAAAAAGAGACGATCACGATGCGCTCATCACAAAGCATAAAACAGATCCTGCACTCGAGCAGAATGGAAAAGTGATCATAACGGCTATAGAATGGCATGTACCACACGTGAGCGTATCCGATTCGAGAAGAGTGAAGTTATTGAAACAACTAAATACGCCAAAGCAGTTATACTTCAGAGCGTGGAACTTTTTCGAGTATCTCAACATGCCACGAACTACTAAACATTATTGGACAATGGCCACTCAGATATCCAGACCACGCTTTGTATTTTTAATGTTTCAAATCAACCGTTCGTTTGCACAGCAACAAGACTCCTCTGTTTTCGATAATGCTAATTTGCTCTCGGCTAGAGTACAGCTGAACGCCAGTTACTATCCGCAAGAGAAGATTGAAGTGAACTTTAAAAAAAGGAAAGACTTGTTGTTATATAAAATGTATAAAAGTTTCCAGCGAGAATACTATCACGATATTAAAGATGGAGCTGCATTCGATCTGAAAACGTTTAGAGAAATATGTCCCATGTGGATATTCGATTGTTCCAAGCAATCCGAGACCATAAAGACAGGTCCGGTTTACCTAGTGCTGGAAATCGAGGCCAGAGAAAACTTTCCTGAAAAAACAAATGCATATGCACTCGTGATCGATGAACATGTGTATGCGTATCATCCGCTTAGCAACGAAGTGAGAGAGCAAATGTATTAAAAAGTCGTGAAAATTCAGCGAGAGCACTCAGTTTGACGCAAACATGGAAGGTGCATGCATAGTAGACATTCAGTTCGTGATCGGCAACGGTAGTCAAGAGTATGCGAAAGAAATCGCTTTTGCCGATGCTGGAATGCAACATTTACGCGATAAAGATGTGATTCTGTTGACATTCAAACCACCGTACGCGGAAAAAGAACTGACGAAAAAAGTGCAAAGATACAACGACTACAACTATTATCATATTCACGGATTGTGTTGGCAAAGCGTCGAATATCGTCATTGTTATTCTTCACTCTCCATGTGTATGATCAATTTGTTGGGCAATAAAAACATCGTATATGTGAAAGGATTGCAGAAGAAACGTTTCCTGGAAAAAATTTTTGACGATGAGTACAACGTTTTCAATCGTCCGGCTCCGAAAATAATAAATCTCGATGAAGTCGGCTGTCCTTCTCTGAAATCTCTATGCATTCGCGCCGGTGTGATCGTGAACTGTGACGTGAAAAATCATCGCTTGCACAATTGTTTGTTTTGTGCTAAACGAAATTTGTATAAATTACACGCTTGGCTCCATACGAGCGATCTGAATAGTTCAATGGTAGAACATCGACGACAGCAAGAACCATTTCTACGATTGCAACCGATTCACAAGCATATGAAAACCTATGAAGAAAGGCTCGCATCGTTTGCCAATTGGTCTATACAAATCAAACAACGTCCTGAAGAGTTGGCAGAAGCAGGTTTTTTTCTACAAAGATGTTGGCGATCGGGTTTACTGCTACAGCTGCGATGCGGGTGTGAATCATTGGGAAACAGACGATGATCCGTTCGCTGAACATTTAAAATTCTCTACTGGATGTGATCATCTGATGTTAACAAATCTACGCGAGTATAGTCGTAAAGAAGAAGTTGAAAAGAAAACGTCGAATGAGGTGCACGCTTGCGGATACGACACCGTATATTAGATGAAATCAGCTCATTATAAAAAGAAGTGTTGAAGTGAGAACTGTTTCAGTTGTCTTCAAGCATTCACTTAAAGTCAGATACAGAAAAAAAATGGATGCAGAAAACGTGAATTTGAGACATACGAATGAGCCGAACGCGAACAATCAAGTCGATAACAGGTCGTGGACGTTTGTTCAGAATAAAATCTTCTCGAACTCGAAACGCATTTTCACCGCATTCATTAAATGTATGGAAGTTGTTATGTTTATTTGTTTCTTCGTGATGATAATTCGTTCGGATGGCAGTCGACCTGCCGATGAAAAAATCAATGTCATTGTAGACAGACTGCGTCAACTGCGAAATAGATTGGAAAATTTCAATTCCGTTCTATCACTGCCGCTCACTCGAAGTTTGACGGCTGCTACTAATACCAGCAATAGCAATAGCTCATCAACGTGAAAGTATCAAGCCAATAGCATGCCTCAATGCAACGACCAATCGGAGAGAGAATGGAGGGCGTGACCATGACGATACTTATATATTCACAAGCGTTTGCATTCTCTGCAATCGTTTGTTTTCATACTGTGTTCAACTGATTATGTTTGAGAAAGATTTGAGTGAAAACTGTGTGTTGAATAAAGAAAACATGGAATCGAGTGTAATTGCCGTAAACTCGAGAAGAACCTCGTCACCGTTGTTGCCGTCATCGTCGTCGTTGTCAACTCTTCCTGCCGACATTCAGTTTTTACAAGATAAACGTAAAAAAAGAAGAAAAGTTAGAGGCCATGTTCAAAGACCGCTATCGAAGACCATCGATCTGACGCAAGCGTTGAATGAATTGAATGAATTAGAGTCGAACGTTGCAACGTATAACATCATCAACAATGACGTCAACATCATAGACGATAACATCTTTGATTTCAAATCATTACTTCTATTTAACGACAAACAAGATTCTGAAATACAACCTATGTCAAAACAACAACAGCAGCAACTGCAGCAAACACCTGTGAATAAAGAGAAAACAAAAATTAATAGAAAAGTCAAGGGTACTGGAAGATCTGCAACCGCTACGTTGAAAACAAACAGTAACATTGCCATCGCTGTCGACAACAACGAAAACAACAAAAAAGAAGGAAAAAATGATGTATTGGAACAAGAATATGTGAGAAAAAATCTCGATTTCTTCGTGTGTGAACGCGTGTTCTATCTAAACAAAAACGAAACGGTATGCGTGAGCGTCGGTTACAATTCAGCGCGAAATTTCAAGATGTGTGTCAAACTCAGGTCGATCGTCAAACGCACTTATATCGTTTTCGAATACGATGAATGGTCTATCTTTATCACACTCTACCTGCCGCTCATGGAGGGGTTCTTCAACGGTGATGAAAGTTTCGACTTGAAGTTGGGTAACGTGCGACTGAAAACCAGCACTGCCGTTCTCTCGAAAGGCGTTGAGAAAAGAATCAACATGTTTACCGCAGACGGTGATGTGAATGCAGGTGGTAATAATAAGAACAAACTGAATAATTCGTTCTATCTCGACGTCGACCTCTGGACAAACCTTCGATTCATTCTGCCTAGTGTATACAGTCAAATTGAGCATCTGTACGAGTGTAGCGAACGTGTACGAGAATATTACGATGAATACGTGAAACGATGTTCTGAGCTCAACTTGTGTCCGTTAACCGAATACTTTGAACCAGCGCCATCGTCCGAAGGCAATGAAAATAAAAATAACAATATCGTCTACGCAGATTTCTTTTATGAGTTTTCATTATTCTTTCAAAAAGTTAACATAGATTAATATAGACTTATGATTAATATAGACTTATTATTATTATTATTTTATATAAATAATTAACATAAACTTTATATTTAATATCAAAAAAATTATTATTATTTAATATTAGGAAATAATTATTTTATATTCTTATTTATTAGATTTTTTATTATTAATTTTCTTATGATAATAAACCGGTTTCAAAATGAATTTGTTTTATTTCTGCTTTACCTATCTTATAGACTACATCCTAACCTCCCATTTTCTTCACACACACAGGGAAAGAGAAAGACAGACAGAGAAAAAAATATGTTCATATAAATTAAGATAGAAAAAAGAATTAAACACTTTCATAAAAAAAGAGAAAGAGAACATTACAGTGTGATAAACCAAATAGAGGTGTTGTCTTACGGAAAAATTACTTTTAAAGAAAATATCACTATCGATATTTATTAGTGTATTTGCCATATGGCACATACACTATTGGCGTCGGTCGGATGGCGGGACCTAGGGGTCGGACCAAAATTTCTCGACGTTTCATAGCCTCCTGAACATTTTGGCACCATTTTTGGAAATGTCTATTTATATATGTATATATATATATATATATATATATATGTATATATATATTTATATATTTATATATATATGTGTACGGGCTATAACTTTTGAAAGAGTTAATTGATTTTGACGAAATTGGGTAGGCACGTTGCCATCCATAACCGCACGAAGCCTATTTAAAATGGGCCCAATCGAACCATTTTAAGGGTGGTTTTTAGGGGTTGAAAAATGTTTTTGGGCCCAAAAATACCGAAAAAATTCTCAGAATTGTTTCAAAATTGAAATTTAACCCTTTAGTGAAGATTAAAATGTGCTGCTAAAATTTTAATAAAATCGCCCCGACAGGTCCGGACTTACAAATTTTATGAAAACACTAGTTTGCGGATAGTGATTTACTTACTGAAGGGTGTATTTAATTTGGTACAGAGGTTGCATTGATAATAATATTGAAATTAAGAAAAAAAATATTATTTTAAGGGATGTATTAAGGGGTTAAATTTTTTATTTTGTCCAAAAACCAACTTATGTTCACATAATAACAGCACAATGCCTGTATTAGCAAATACACTATATTGTCGGCAGGGTTTTGGCACTGCGACCCGAGTTTTTTCTATTGTCAAGTAGGTAAGTGTATATTGAATGCGTGTTGAATCATGTTTTGTATTACATTTAGAAAGTTTTTAGATTAATGGCGAAGATAATAAAGTTAATTGACTAATTTCCAAAATAAAAACACATTCCTTTGTTTAAATGTTTTTGAATTCGTGTTGAATCATGTTTGTATTATACATTAAAATTCTTTCTTTGTTGTTCACATCGACTGTCAAATGAAAGGTGTAGATTATTGTTAAAGATAATAAAACTAAATTATCAATATCTGAGAATATTTTTGTTTTGTTGGTGAAAGTGAATGCTATGATTCACATTTAAATTTTAAAAGATGAAATGTAATTTGTTAATGATTGATGTAGCATCCCCACTACAACCGTGGCTCTTTGCTTTCATATTATATGATAAGAGATAGTATAATGCGTCAGTCTTGTATGTGTGTCAAATGAGAACGTACGTGCAGCAGCAGAATACAATACCATCCCCCCTCTCTCAATATCTCCATACCTATGCCACTATCCTATGACATCATGCGTTGTTTTAATTAATTATCTCCCACTTGAATTCTAATTCGTGAAACAAATAAAGAACTAAACAAACAAATCAACAAACAACCAACCAACCAACCAACAAATCAAGCAAGCAAGAAACAAAGAACCAACCAACCAACGAATCAACGAACCAACAAACCAACGAATCAACAAACCAACGAATCAATGAACCAACAAACAAACAAACAAACCAAAATTTAAAAACATGTCGACACGAGATCCAAATTTAATAACCTCCCACTCCTGCAGCTGTCATTTCCTTCCCCCACTCTTGAAACTGCCACCTTAAATTTTCACGGAACCGCCATCTAGAATTTTCACGGAGCCGCCATCTTAGATTTTCACGGAGCCGCCATCTTGGATTTTCACGGAGCCGCCATCTTGGATTTTCATGCAACCGCCATCTTGAATTTTCATGCAGCCGCCATTTTTTTTTTGCAGCCGCCATTTTTTTTTTGCAGCCGCCATTTTTTTTTTGCAGCCGCCATTTTTTTTTTGCAGCCGCCATTTTTTTTTCGCAGCCGCCATTTTTTCCCCCACCCTTTTAGCCCCTAGCCCCCCCCAGCCTTTAGCCCCCCTAGCCTTTAGCCCCCCCCCTAGCCCCTAGCCCCCCGCTAATACCCTCGCTGTCGACTGCGGTAATAGCCTCGCAGTCGACTGCGGTAACAGCCTCGCGGTCGCCTGTGGTAACACCCTCGCAATCGATAGCAAGCTTGTGACGTCATGATGACGTCAGTGGGATCTGGATCGCCAGAACCGGCGAATCCTAATACTATTTACACACAGAAATTAAACTTTGAAGCATTTTTGCACCGTTAAATGAGATTCAATAATATAATCTTATTTCGAAGTTATTTACTGGAAATTACGTTTAAATACGGTAAAAACTTGATTTAAACGTTTGACATGTAAATTTGCATTGAAAAAAACTCGTATTAATATATGAATTTTCAAAACTTAGAAAAATTTTTAAAACTAATTTTTAAAACTTAGAAAAATTTTTAAAAATAATTTTTAGAATTTTAAAATTTTTAAAGATTTATAAAACATCCTAAAACGTTAAAAAAATCATGTAAAAAAAATTTTATAAAAATATTAATAATTTAAAAATTTTAAAAAATCATTTTTAAAATTAATATTTTTACTGGACTTGCAAAAAAAATTTCTTTTAATAAATCGGCTTTATTTTGCGTTTTCCAATCGATTTACACTAAGAAATTCAACTTTGAGGCATTTTTGCAACGTTAAATGAGGTTCAATAATAAAGTCTTTTTTCGAAGTTATTAACTGCAAATTTCGTTTATATAAATGCTTCAAAGTTAAATTTCTTAGTGTAAATCGATTGGAAAACGCAAAATAAAGCCGATTTATTAAAAAAAAATTTTTTTACAAGTCAAATAAAAATATGATTTTAAAAATGATTTTTTAAAATTTTTAACATATTAAAATTTTTAAAATTTCTAACATGATTTTTTTTACGTTTTAGGATGTTTTAAGACTTTTAAAATTTTAAAATTTTTAAAATTTTTTTAAAAATTTTTCTGTTTTTAAAATTCATAAAAATTATTAAAAATTTTAAAAGATTTTTATATGATTTTCTCAACGTTTTAGGATGTTTTAAGACATTTAAAATTTTTAAAATTTTTTTTTAAAAATTTTTCTAATTTTTAAAATTTTTTTTTAAAAATTTTTCTAATTTTTAAAATTTTTTTTTAAAAATTTTTCTAATTTTTAAAATTTTTTTTTAAAAATTTTTCTAAGTTTTAAAATTCATAAAAATTATTAAAATTTTTAAAATTTTTTACATAATTTTCTCAACGTTTTAGGATGTTTTAAGACTTTTAAAATTTTATAATTTTTAGAAAGAAATTTAAAAAATTTTAAAATTTTAAAAGTCTTAAAACATCCTAAAACGCAAAAAAAATCATTTTAAAAATGTTAAAAATTTTGATATTTTAAAAATTTTAAAAAATCATTTTTAAAATTAATATTTTTATTTGACTTGCAAAAAAATTTTTCTTAAATAAATCGGCTTTATTTTGCGTTTTCCAATCGATTTACACTCAGAAATTCAACTTTGAAGCATTTTTGCACCGTTAAATGAGATTCAATAATATAATTTTATTTCGAAGTTATTTACTGGAAATGACGTAAAAATATGGTAAAAACTTGATTTAAACGTTTGACATGTAAATTTGCATTGAAAAAAACTCGTATTAATATATGAATTTTTAAAACTTAAAAAAATTTTTAGAAATAATTTTTAAAACTTGGAAAAATTTTTAAAAATAATTTTTAAAATTCTAAAATTTTTAAAGACATAAAACATCCTAAAACGTTAAAAAAATCATGTTAAAAATTTTATAAAAATATTAATAAATTAAAAATTTTAAAAAATCATTTTAAAATTAATATTTTTACTGGGCTTGCAAAAAAAATTTCTTTTAATAAATCGGCTTTATTTTGCGTTTTCCAGTCGATTTACACTCAGAAATTCAACTTTAAAGCATTTTTGCAACGTTAAATGAGGTTCAATAATAAAATCTTTTTTCGAAGTTATTAACTGCAAATCTCGTTTATATAAATGCTTAAAAGTTGAATTTCTTTGTGTAAATCGATTGGAAAAAGCAAAATAAAGCCGAATTCCTAAGTGCAAATCGATTGGAAAACGCAAAATAAAGCCGATTTATTAAAAAAGAATTTTTTTGCAAGTCAAATAAAAATAATGATTTTAAAAATGATTTTTTAAAATTTTTAAAATATTAAAAATTTTATAATTTCTAACATGATTTTTTTTACGTTTTAGGATGTTTTAAGGCTTTTAAAATTTTTAAAATTTTTTTTAAAAATTTTTCTATATTTTCAAAAATTCATAAAAATTATTAAAAATTTTAAAAGATATTTACATGATTTTCTCAACGTTTCAGGATGTTTTAAGACTTTTAAAATTTTTAAAATTTTTTTTTTAAATTTTTCTGTCTTAAAAATTCATAAAAATTATAAAAATTTTTTACATGATTTTCTCAACGTTTTAGGATGTTTTAAGACTTTTAAAATTTTAAAATTTTTA
Source organism: Mongoloraphidia duomilia (assembly GCA_039654895.1). Classification (NCBI taxonomy): domain Eukaryota; kingdom Metazoa; phylum Arthropoda; class Insecta; order Raphidioptera; family Raphidiidae; genus Mongoloraphidia; species Mongoloraphidia duomilia. Next base: position 19,372,463 of record CM077524.1, read on the forward strand.
AAAAAATTTTTTAAAAATTTTAAAATTTTAAAAGTCTTAAAACATCCTGAAACGTCGAGAAAATCATTTAAAGATTTTTTAAATTTTTTATAATTTTATGAATTTTTTAAAACTTGGAAAAATTTTTAAAAATTATTTTTAAAATTTTTAAATTTTTAAAGACTTAAAAAATCTTAAAACGTTAAAAAAATCACGTAAAAAATTTTATAAAAATATTAATAATTTAAAAATTTTAAAAAATCATTTTTAAAATTGATATTTTTACTTGACTTGCAAAAAAATTTTTTTAAATAAATCGGCATTATTTTGCGTTTTCCGATCGATTTACACTTAGAAATTCAACTTTGAAGCATTTTTGCGCCGTTAAATGAGGTTCAATAATGATTTTATTATTAAACCTAATTTAACGGTGCAAAAATGCTTCAAAGTTGAATTTCTAAGTGCAAATCGATTGGAAAACGCAAAATAAAGCCGATTTATTAAAAAAGAATTTAAAATTTTTAACGTGATTTCTTTTACGTTTTAGGATTTTTTAAGTCTTTAAAAATTTTAAAATTTTAAAAATTATTTTTAAAAATTTTTCCAAGTTTTAAAAAATTCATAAAAATTATAAAAAATTTAAAAAATTTTTAAATGATTTTCTCGACGTTTCAGGATGTTTTAAAACTTTTAAAATTTTAAAATTTTTTAAAAAATTTTTTTAAAAAATTAAAAATTTTAAAATTTTTTAAAATTTTTTTTAAAAATTTAAAAATTTTAAAAGTCTTAAAACATCCTAAAACGTTGAGAAAATCATGTAAAAAATTTTAAAAATTTTTATAATTTTTATGAATTTTTAAAAGACTTAGAAAAATTTAAAAAAAAAATTTTAAAAATTTTAAAAGTCTTAAAACATCCTGAAACGTTGAGAAAATCATGTAAAAATCTTTTAAAATTTTTAATAATTTTTATGAATTTTTGAAAACTTAGAAAAATTTTTAAAAAAAATTTTAAAAATTTTAAAATTTTAAAAGCCTTAAAACATCCTAAAACGTAAAAAAATCATGTTAGAAATTTTAAAATTTTTAATATTTTAAAAATTTTAAAAAATCTTTTTTAAAATCATTATTTTTATTTGACTTGCAAAAAATTTTTATTTTAATAAATCGGCTTTATTTTGCGTTTTCCAATCGATTTACACTTAGAAATTCAACTTTGAAGCATTTTTGCACCGTTAAATGGGGTTCAATAATAAAACATTATTGAACCTCATTTAACGGTGCAAAAATGCTTCAAAGTTGAATTTCTATGTGTAAATCGATTAGAAAACGCAAAATAAAGCCGATTTATTAAAAAAAGTTTTTTTTGCAATTCAAGTAAAAATATTAATTTTAAAAATGATTTTTTTAAATTTTTAAATTATTAATATTTTTATAAAATTTTTAACATGATTTTTTTAACGTTTTAGGATTTTTTAAGTCTTTAAAAATTTTAAAATTTTAAAAATTATTTTTAAAAATTTTTCCAAGTTTTAAAAAATTCATAAAAGTATAAAAAATTTTTAAAATTTTTAAATGATTTTCTCGACGTTTCAGGATGTTTTAAGACTTTTAAAATTTTTAAATTTTTAAAAATTTTTTTTAAAAATTTTAAAATTTTAAAAGTCTTAATACATCCTAAAACGTTGAGAAAATCATGTAAAAAATTTTAAAATTTTTATAAATTTTTAAGACTTAAAAAAATTTAAAAAAAAAATTTTAAAAATTTTAAAAGTCTTAAAACATCCTGAAACGTTGAGAAAATCATGTAAAAATCTTTTAAAATTTTTAATAATTTTTATGGATTTTTGAAAACTTAGAAAAATTTTTTAAAAAAATTTTAAAAATTTAAAAATTTTAAAAGCCTTAAAACATTCTAAAACGTAAAAAAAATCATGTTAGAAATTTTAAAATTTTTAATATTTTAAAAATTTTAAAAAATCATTTTTGAAATCATTATTTTTATTTGACTTGCAAAAAATTTTTATTTTAATAAATCGGCTTTATTTTGCGTTTTCCAATCGATTTACACTTAAAAATTCAACTTTGAAGCATTTTTGCACCGTTAAATGAGGTTCAATAATAAAACTGTAACATTAAGATGTTACAATTATTATTTGTTATTTTTTTAGATTTTTTTTTTGTTGCACGCCACTGTTGGTTTTGCCCTAATTATTTAATACTGTACATAAATAGTTATATAACACCTCATTACTGTAAATTCAAAAAATACCTTTCATAAAATGGGAGTTGGTTTTAAAATTTCAAGCCGTCGACAGCTTAATTTCATTTGAAGACACCAATTAACACTGTGGCCGAATCGTTATTTATTCCACAGTAAATTTAATTATGTGTTATAGTTTTTTTTGCATTTCATTAGTGTGTTAATCGTATTGTATTGTATTTTTAAATGTTACTGTATCTACGTGTTATTTGGAGATCTCTAAAATAAAATTGTTCTTCCTACGGTGATATTTTTTACAAGCTTCCACTGCACCAAAAATAAGGTCAAACATCTGACCAACAGCACACTTTGTTACATAGGGTAACCGAGCGTAGTTTTGAAAAAAAATCTGTGTAACTGAAACTTCTGAAGAATAAAATGACATCTAATGAAAGGAAGAAGACACTTCGTAATGCTAAAACTTCTGACGAAAATGAAGCCTCGCAAGAATTGAATTATTTTACATCTAGCAACATTAGTTTACAAGAAATTCATTATCGTCCAATAGTCTCAATGACGCAATCAGATACGCTTACACAGGTTACACAACTTCAAATGAATCCAATATCATCAGTAATGATTTCAACGGTCACAGGTGAACCACAATCAAATTCAGCATCTACAGCTTCAAATTCTGTGCCCGCAACGACGTCATCAATAACAGATCAGCCATCGCCAATGGCCAAAGCTACCGCAACACATATGCAAATGACGGCAGCACTGCTAGATAAGGTCGATTATCTAACACTTATGACCAATAAGTCATCGTATATTGAAATTCCTCCACTTTGTGATTATCGAGTTGATGCGAGAGACATTACATCCCAAATTCCGCATTGTTCTGGTAACGATCCAATTGAACTTGTTAAATTCATTCAAGAAGTTCAAAATATTGTAGATCTTAAATTATCGTCAGAATCTACACTACTAAGATCGCTACTAAATTTGGTGCACGATGATCTTCGTATATGGTGGGCTTCAGCAGTGCAAAATCTTTCATCGTGGTCTACACTTAAGAAGGCACTACTTTCAGAATTTATTTCACCGGTAATGAAGAATCAGTTAATTAATAATTTGGTTCGAAGAAGTCAACGCCAAAATGAATCATTTAAAAATTATATAAATGATATTTTTGCAAATGCTTCTGCCCTAGATGCACATATACCAGATGAAGATCTTATACTTCAAATATGGGCCAACGCAAATTATACTACATTATTAAATCTGAAAAACTTTCAAATGCCAGAATCTGTACAACAGCTCCGATATACCGCAAGACACATAGAAGAAACTCAAGCACGTTTACAAGCAGCGAAACAACGTGAGGAACTTTCTATACAAGTTGTCGACGCTGGCACTAGCAATAATCCAGCTACTACAATTAAAAATAAAAATCCAAAAAACTGACTTACTTCAGGAGAAATAAGCTTATTATTTCCCCAGAAAATCGACCTTACATTCTCCTGACTAAACATAATTTAAACCAATCAAATGAAACCTCGTTGTTTACCTTACCCTTCATTTCAATTAAAATCAATCACGATTCCTATCATTGCCTCATTGATACGGGAGTTACTACAAATTACATTCATACTTCGGTTGTAGAGAAGATAAAAGAGTTTAAAAAGTCTCGAATTGAAAAAATTTCTTCCTTTGCTACTACAGCAGATGGTCGCCGTATTCAAATTAGAAAATCCATTACTACGATTGTCAAGATTGGACATCTGACGTGGAAGATTTCCTTTTTAATTATTCCAAAATTGTCGGTTCCTATCATCATTGGAAACTCTACCCTTTTCCATATGAGAGCCATTCTTGATTTTCACAACAATAAATTGACCTTTTCCATTGCCAGTGATACTACTCCGTTAATTTTTAAATCTCCCAGTAACCCTGCTACACTCGCTCTTTTGGTTGATCAACCATTCCAGCTCAATTTATCCCAAGCAAATATTCTTCAAGATATCAAGAACCAATATCAAGATGTTCTGACCGAAGATATCGGCCACACGGATCTATATACGATGTCGATCAGACTTCAAGACAATAAGCCAGTGTAAAACCCTATAACCTTGGCGGTTATAGTTTTATTTGATTTTGATTTAGAACCGATCTTTTTAAGGATCGAGGTAGCGGGCCACCAACCGAGCAGTATTTTCTCCAAAATAATGGGTCCTTATCCTAGCAAAGCTGTTCGGTGTTCTTTACTGGATAGTATATTTTTAAACTGTGCAACCAGGGTCTTATATAGTACAATAAAACAATTCATATAAAATTTAACAAGGATAGTAAAAATGGTTTATTTATCAAATTATATAATAAAAAAAATACAAATTAATGATCTGACCTTTTTGTTACATCTTCAGAGAAGAGATCTAGTTAGTTATCTGTCAGCTTTCCATAATCCAGAGATAGATAATATTCTTTATGATCCTTATGTTGTCTTGTGTATAAAGTAACCAAACACTTAAATTATATGTTTAACTTTTTGAGCACACTCAGAAAATCTAATTCATTTCACTATTGTCTGATTGAGAATAAACTTTTAGACCCTTGTACCACGACTGTCAATTTACTGGGGATAACATTTTATTTTGTTTAAGTAAATTTTCTTAAACATTTTGTAATACCTACTTTTAGGGCTAATAATACCATTCCCTATTTTTATTGGTATGTTCCGACTCTCCACAACATTTTGATTTACTTGAACCGTTTCGTTATTCATATTTTTAGAATAGAAAGATACTTTTAATTTTTCCCGACACTTAATTCGTCTACCGTCTTTCAACCCACTTGTCACCGGTTTTTTTTTACAACTCCCTTTTGAACTCTTTAGAACTGTCCCCACAAAACTGTTCCCTTACTTTTGCTTTTTCGTCCTATATATTGACTCTATCCCTTCCTATGTTTACTTCAAGGTTTAGTTACTTATTATCAACCTTCTAGAACAAACTTCCATTAGCTGTTCACAGTGGAAATTCTCCAAGAACAACACACGTTCTATTTTCACGAAAACAGAGCGAATTTGATATTATAATTTAATCTTTGGAATGCATTTTTAAACAGCATATTATATTATGTTTTTCTCAAACACCTTAATGCCTTTTTCTCTAGTATTATATTTCTGATAATAATTTAATAACATCTTAACGGGTCAAAAGTCAATTAATTACTTTAACTTATCACTGTCTGAGAATGCATTTTGTAAAACTAGAACTTGTAAATAAATTCTATCACGTTGTTATACATGTTCGTCAAAAATTTTAGGGATGAATTAATCCGAAACGAACCAGTTCGTTACACCAGTTCGAAAGGCGCCATATCCGCTAACTCCATTCAAAGCCATCATAATGCAAGAGCACATAGACAAGCTTATTCAAAACGGCGTTATCGAAACATGCATATCACCTTATGCTTCACCCGCATTTCTTATCAATAAGAAAGACGGATCACATAGACTGTGTGTTGATTACAGAGAGCTTAATAAAAAGATAATATTTTACGCTTTTCCTTCTCCACGAATGGACGACATGTTTATGACCATGCACGGATCATCAGTATTTTCTTCTATTGACCTCACGAGCGCATTCTACCAGATTCCTCTCACAGAACGCTCCAGAGATATTACAGCGTTTGTAACGCCTTTGGGTCAGTATCGTTTTACTCATTGCCCATTTGGTCTCGCTATTTCTCCTAGCGCATTGAACCGAGTAATCACCGACTTGTTCAGCGATCTTCGATACCGCTTCGTCATTCCATATTTTGACGATATTCTCGTTCACAGCCGCGGCATTGAAGAACACCTGGAACATTTAAATATTGTGCTGGAGAGGCTAAGAAAATCGGGATTAACGGCAAATCCTAACAAGTCACAGTTCGCTATGTCTCGCCTAAAATTTTTGGGTCACGTTATTAGTCATCAAGGAATACAGGTAGATCCAGAAAAGGTCCAAGCAATTCAAAATTTAGAAGCTCCACGAAACATAAAACAACTCCGAACATTTCTGGGAATGACGGCATTTTTCGCCAAATTTATTGAAAATTACGCAGAAATTGCAGGCCCGTTAAATTGCTTGAAGAAGACCGGAGTTAAGTTCGTGCTACAGGAAAATCATCTTAAGGCTTTCAATGATTTGAAAAATAGTCTAACCACTGCACCAGTTCTTAAATTTCCGGATTTTGATAAGCAATTTATTTTGAGAACTGACGCCAGCATAGTTGCAGTCGGCGCTGTTCTTCTTCAGAACTATCCTGAGGGACTTCATCCCGTACAGTACGCCAGTAAGAAGCTTCTTCCTGCCGAACAACGCTATACCACGTACGAGCGTGAGGCCTTAGCCATGGTATTCGGACTCAGAAAATTCCAAGATTTCCTTCTAGGTCGCAAATTCGTGCTACAGACAGATAACGGAGCTCTATCATGGTTAGCTAGCCACAAACGTCAACTTGGAAAGGTCGGACGTTGGATTTTAGAAATATCAAAATTCGATTTTGACATTATTCATATAGGCGGAAGACTCAACACTGTGGCCGACGCCTTATCGCGTCTATTTTCCAGTGAAAATGATGAAGATAGTCCGGAAAATGACAACATGAAAGTTAACTGTACAAATGACAATGTTTTGAACATATTAACCAATATCCCGCAATCGTTTACTTCCATTAAGGATCATCAAAAATCTGACCGATTTTGTCAAGGCGTTCGCCAGCGAATACTCGCTGGAGAGAATGTAAAAGACTTTGACATAAAGAACGGAGTTTTGGTGCGCCATGTTGGTAAACGAAGGCTGGTGAGAATTTTTGTTCCAGAATCAATTAGGAAAATGGTGTTGTATTATTATCACGATGTAAATATGAGCGCACACCCGGGGATTACAAAAACGTACAGAGATGTCGCCCGAAGGTTTTGGTGGTGTGGTCTCTATCAGGAAGTCAAGGATTACGTAAGGTCATGCGACCTTTGTCAACGCTGCAAGGCATCAAATCTTCACCAAGGAGCTCCGATGGCCGCGAAAATTCCAACAGCAACTTGGGAGAGAGTCTTTATCGACCATATTGGCTCTTTGGAAATGTCAAGCAGCAGAAAACGTTATGTTTTAGTTTTAGTCGATGGTTTTTCCAAGTGGGTAGAAATTTTCCCCCTAACCAAAGCTACAACCGAAGCAACAACTTGTAAACTTGACGAACTGTGGTGTCGATATGGACCACCCAAGGAAATTGTGAGTGACAACGCTAGATGCTTCACGAGTAAGTCTTTTAAGGACCATTGTTTAAGATTTGGAATTAAACGTATAAATACGTCGCCATATAATCCTGCTCCAAATATGTCTGAACGAGTCAACCGCAACATAGTTGCCGGTATGGCAATTATTTTAAAACAGTGTGCTGAGAGACATAAAAAATGGGACACTATGATGAAGTGGTTATGTTTCTCCTTAAACAATTCGCCACATGAAGCTACAGGATCATCTCCGGCCTCAATATTTTTGGGACGAGAACTTAATAGACCTCTTGATAACCAATGGGACATAGGTAAATTAATAACGCACGACAGAGTTCCGACCGCAGAAGAAGTGAAACGATCTCTAGATGCCAATTTTGCAAGGCGGAAACGCTATTATGATCAACGCCATCCTGTCGAGCATCAATTTCATGAAGGTCAGTTGGTTCTGCACAGAAACTTGGCCCCAGCATCCTCAGACAATCAGGGGAAGAACTTTTTACCTAGGTGGTCTGAACCAAGAAGAATCCTCAGATTCACGTCACCGGTGTCGGTTCTGCTTCGAGATGATCGTACTCGCAAAACCTATAGGGTTCATATCCAGCATCTCCGGCCGTATCACCAGCGTTTTGATAATAATTTATTATATATGTAAAAAAAAAAAAAATTTTTAATATATAAAAAAAAAAAAAAATAATACACTCAAGTTCATTTTTCTTTTTGTCAAGCAAGGGTGGCTGTAACATTAAGATGTTACAATTATTATTTGTTATTTTTTTAGATTTTTTTTTGTTGCACGCCACTGTTGGTTTTGCCGTAATTATTTAATACTGTACAAAAATAGTTATATAACACCTCATTACTGTAAATTCAAAAAATACCTTTCATAAAATGAGGAGTTGGTTTTAAAATTTCAAGCCGTCGGCAGCTTAATTTCATTTGAAGACACCAATTAACACTGTGGCCGAATCGTTATTTATTCCACAGTAAATTTAATTGTGTGTTATAGTTTTTTTTGCATTTCATTAGTGTGTTAATCGTATTGTATTGTATTTTTAAATGTTACTGTATCTACGTGTTTTTTGAAGATCTCTAAAATAAAATTGTTCGTCCTACGGGCCGTTGATATTTTTTACAAGCTTCCACTGCACCAAAAATAAGGTCAAACATCTGACCAACAGCACACTTTGTTACAAAACATTATTGAACCACATTTAACGGTGCAAAAATGCTTCAAAGTTGAATTTCTAAGTGTAAATCGATTGGAAAACGCAAAATAAAGCCGATTTATTAAAAAAAAGTTTTTTTTGCAAGTCAAGTAAAAATATTAATTTTAAAAATGATTTTTTAAAATTTTAAAATTATTAATATTCTTATAAAATTTTTAACATGATGTTTTTAACGTTTTAGGATTCTTTAAGTCTTTAAAAATTTTAAAATATTAAAAATTATTTTTAAAAATTTTTCCCAGTTTTAAAAAATTCATAAAAATTATAAAAAATTTTTAAAATTTTTAAATGATTTTCTCGACGTTTCAGGATGTTATAAGACTTTTAAAATTTTAAAATTTTTAAAAATTTTTTCTAAAAATTTAAAAATTTTAAAAGTCTTAAAACATCCTAAAACGTAGAGAAAATCATGTAAAAAAATTTTAAAAATTTTTATAATTTTTATAAATTTTTAAGACTTAGAAAAATTTAAAAAAAAAATTTTAAAAATTTTAAAAGTCTTAAAACATCCTGAAACGTTGAGAAAATCATGTAAAAATCTTTTAAAATTTTTAATAATTTTTATGAATTTTTGAAAACTTAGAAAAATTTTTAAAAAAAATTTTAAAAATTTTAAAAGCCTTGAAACATCCTAAATTGTAAAAAAAATCATGTTAGAAATTTTAAAATTTTTAATATTTTAAAAATTTTAAAAAATCATTTTTTAAATCATTATTTTTATTTGACTTGCAAAAAATTTTTATTTTAATAAATCGGCTTTATTTTGCGTTTTCCAATCGATTTACACTTAGAAATTCAACTTTGAAGCATTTTTGCACCGTTAAATGGGGTTCAATAATAAAACATTATTGAACCTCATTTAACGGTGCGAAATGCTTCAAAGTTGAATTTCTAAGTGTAAATCGATTAGAAAACGCAAAATAAAGCCGATTTATTAAAAAAAGTTTTTTTTGCAAGTCAAGTAAAAATATTAATTTTAAAAATGATTTTTTAAAATTTTTAAATTATTAATATTTTTATAAAATTTTTAACATGATTTTTTTAACGTTTTAGGATTTTTTAAGTCTTTAAAAATTTTAAAATTTTAAAAATTATTTTTAAAAATTTTTCCAAGTTTTAAAAAATTCATAAAAGTATAAAAAATTTTAAAAATTTTTAAATGATTTTCTCGACGTTTCAGGATGTTTTAAGACTTTTAAAATTTTAAAATTTTTAAAAATTTTTTTTAAAAATTTAAAAATTTTAAAAGTCTTAAAACATCCTGAAACGTTGAGAAAATCATGTAAAAATCTTTTAAAATTTTTAATAATTTTTATGAATTTTTGAAAACTTAGAAAAATTTGTAGAAAAAAATTTTAAAAATTTTAAAATTTTAGAAGCCTTAAAACATCCTAAAACGTAAAAAGAATCATGTCAGAAATTTTAAAATTTTTAATATTTTAAAAATTTTAAAAAATCATTTTTAAAATCATTATTTGTATTTGACTTGCAAAAAATTTTTATTTTTATAAATCGGCTTTATTTTGCGTCTTCCAATCGATTTACACTTAGAAATTCAACTTTGAAGCATTTTTGCACCGTTAAATGAGGTTCAATAATAAAACATTATTGAACCTCTTTTAACGGTGCAAAAATGCTTCAAAGTTGAATTTCTAAGTGAAAATCGATTGGAAAACGCAAAATAAAGCCGATTTATTAAAAAAAAGTTTTTTTTGCAAGTCAAGTAAAAATATTAATTTTAAAAATGATTTTTTAAAATTTTTAAATTATTAATATTTTTATAAAATTTTTTGCATGATTTTTTTAACGTTTTAGGATTTTTTAAGTCTAAAAATTTTAAAATATTAAAAATTATTTTTAAAAATTTTTCCAAGTTTTAAAAAATTCATAAAAATTATAAAAAATTTCAAAAATTTTTAAATGATTTTCTCGACGTTTCAGGATGTTTTAAAACTTTTAAAATTTTTAAATTTTTAAAAATTTTTTTTAAAAATTTAAAGATTTTAAAAGTCTTAAAACATCCTAAAACGTTGAGAAAATCATGTAAAAAAATTTAAAAATTTTTTTAATTTTTATGAATTTTTAAGACTTAGAAAATTTTAAAAAAAAAATTTTAAAAATTTTAAAAGTCTTAAAACATCCTGAAACGTTGAGAAAATCATGTAAAAATCTTTTAAAATTTTTAATAATTTTTATGAATTTTTGAAAACAGAAAAATTTAAAAAAAAATTTTAAAAATTTTAAAATTTTAAAAGCCTTAAAACATCCTAAAACGTAAAAAAAATCATGTCAGAAATTTTAAAATTTTTAATATTTTAAAAATTTTTAAAAATCATTTTTAAAATCATTATTTGTATTTGACTTGCAAAAAATTTTTATTTTAATAAATCGGCTTTATTTTGCGTCTTCCAATCGATTTACACTTAGAAATTCAACTTTGAAGCATTTTTGCACCGTTAAATGAGGTTCAATAATAAAACATTATTGAACCTCTTTTAACGGTGCAAAAATGCTTCAAAGTTGAATTTCTAAGTGAAAATCGATTGGAAAACGCAAAATAAAGCCGATTTATTAAAAAAAAGTTTTTTTTGCAAGTCAAGTAAAAATATTAATTTTAAAAATGATTTTTTAAAATTTTTAAATTATTAATATTTTTATAAAATTTTTTGCATGATTTTTTTAACGTTTTAGGATTTTTTAAGTCTAAAAAATTTAAAATATTAAAAATTATTTTTAAAAATTTTTCCAAGTTTTAAAAAATTCATAAAAATTATAAAAAATTTCAAAAATTTTTAAATGATTTTCTCGACGTTTCAGGATGTTTTAAAACTTTTAAAATTTTTAAATTTTTAAAAATTTTTTTTAAAAATTTTAAAAGTCTTAAAACATCCCAAAACGTTGAGAAAATTATGTAAAAAATTTTAAAATTTTTTATAATTTTTATGAATTTTTAAGACTTAGAAAAATTTAAAAAAAAATTTTAAAAATTTTAAAAGTCTTAAAACATCCTGAAACGTTGAGAAAATCATGTAAAAATCTTTTAAAATTTTTAATAATTTTTATGAATTTTTGAAAACTTAGAAAAATTTTTAAAAAAAATTTTAAAAATTTAAAAATTTTAAAGGCCTTAAAACATCCTAAACATAAAAAAAATCATGTTAGAAATTTTAAAATTTTTAATATTTTAAAAATTTAAAAAAATCATTTTTAAAATCATAATTTTTATTTTACTTGCAAAAAATTTTTATTTTAATAAATCGGCTTTATTTTGCGTTTTCCAATCGATTTACACTTAGAAATTCAACTTTGAAGCATTTTTGCACCGTTAAATGAGGTTCAATAATAAAACATTATTGAACCTCATTTAACGGTGCAAAAATGTTTCAAAGTTGAATTTCTAAGTGTAAATCGATTGGAAAACGCAAAATAAAGCCGATTTATTAAAAACAAAATTTTTTGCAAGTCAAATAAAAATATTAATTTTTGCACCGTTTAATGAGGTTCAATAATGAGGTTCAATAATAAAACATTATTGAACCTCATTTAACGGTGCAAAAATGCTTCAAAGTTGAATTTCTAAGTGTAGATCGATTGGAAAACGCAAAATAAAGCCGATTTATTAAAAACAAAATTTTTTGCAATTCAAATAAAAATATTAATTTTTAAAATGATTTTTTAAAATTTTTAAATTATTAATATTTTCATAAAATTTTTAACATGATTTTTTTAACGTTTTAGGATTTTTTAAGTCTTTAAAAATTTTAAAATTTTAAAAATTATTTTTATAAATTCATAAAAATTATAAAAAATTTTAAAAATTTTTTAATGATTTTCTCTACGTTTCAGGATGTTTTGAGACTTTTATAATTTTAAAATTTTTAAAAATTTTTTTTAAAAATTTAAAAATTTTAAAAGTCTTAAAACATCCTAAAACGTTGAGAAAATCATTTAAAAAATTTAAAAAATTTTTATAATTCTTATGAATTTTTAAGACTTAGAAAAATTTAAAAAAAAATTTTAAAAATTTTAAAAGTCCTAAAACATCCTGAAACGTTGAGAAAATCATGTAAAAATCTTTTAAAATTTTTAATAATTTTTTTTATGAATTTTTGAAAACTTAGAAAAATTTCTAAAAAAATTTTTAAAACTTTTAAAATTATAAAAGCTTTAAAACATCTTAAAACGTAAAAAAAATCATGTTAGAAATTTTAAAATTTTTAATATTTTAAAAATTTTAAAAAATCATTTTTAAAATCATTATTTTTATTTGACTTGCAAAAAATTTTGTTTTTAATAAATCGGCTTTATTTTGCGTTTTCCAATCGATTTACACTTAGAAATTCAACTTTGAAGCATTTTTGCAGCGTTAAATGAGGTTCAATAATAAAACATTATTGAACCTAATTTAACGGTGCAAAAATGCTTCAAAGTTGAATTTCTAATTGTAAATCGATTGGAAAACGCAAAATAAGGCCGATTTATTAAAAACAAAATTTTTTGCAAGTCAAATAAAAATATTAATTTTAAAAATGATTTTTTAAAATTTTTAAATTAATAATATTTTCATAAAATTTTTAACATGATTTTTTTAACGTTTTAGGATTTTTTAAGTCTTTAAAAATTTTAAAATTTTAAAAATTATTTTTAAAAACTCATAAAAATTATAAAAAATTTTAAAAATTTTTAAATGATTTTCTCGACGTTTCAGGATGTTTTAAGACTTTTAAAATTTTAAAATTTTTAAAAATTTTTTTTTAAAATTTTAAAATTTTAAAAGTCTAAAAACATCCTAAAACGTTGAGAAAATCATTTAAAAAATTTCAAAAATTTTTATAATTTTTATGAATTTTTAAGACTTAGAAAAATTTAAAAAAAAATTTTAAAAATTTTGAAAGTCTTAAAACATCCTGAAACGTTGAGAAAATCATGTAAAAATCTTTTAAAATTTTTAATAATTTTTATGAATTTTTGGATACTTAGAAAAATTTTTAAAAAAAATATTTTTAAAATTTTAAAAGCTTTAAAACATCCTAAAACGTAAAAAAAATCATGTTAGTAATTTTAAAATTTTTAATATTTTAAAAAATCATTTTTAAAATCATTATTTTTATTTGACTTGCAAAAAATTTTGTTTTTAAAAAATCGGCTTTATTTTGCGTTTTCCAATCGATTTATACTTAGAAATTCAACTTTGAAGCATTTTTGCACCGTTAAATGAGGTTCAATAATAAAACATTATTGAACTTCATTTAACGGTGCAAAAATGCTTCAAAGTTGAATTTCTAAGTGTAAATCGATTGGGAAACACAAAATAAAGCCTATTTATTAAAAACAAAATTTTTTGCAAGTCAAATAAAAATATTAATTTTAAAAATGATTTTTTAAAATTTTTAAATTATTAATATTTTCATAAAATTTTTAACATGATTTTTTTAACGTTTTAGGATTTTTTAAGTCTTTAAAAATTTAAAAATTTTAAAAATTATTTTTAAAAATTCATAAAAATTATAAAAAATTTTAAAAATTTTTTAATGATTTTCTCGACGTTTCAGGATGTTTTAAGACTTTTAAAATTTTAAAATTTGAAAAAATTTATTTTTAAAAATTTAAAAATTTTAAAAGTCTTAAAACATCCTAAAACGTTGAGAAAATCATTTAAAAAATGTTAAAAATTTTTATAATTTTTATGAATTTTTAAGACTTAGAAAAATTTAAAAAAAAATTTTCAAAATTTTAAAAGTCTTAAAACATCCTGAAACGTTGAGAAAATCATGTAAAAATCTTTTAAAATTTTTAATAATTTTTATGAATTTTTGAAAACTGAAAAATTTTTAAAAAAAATTTTTAAAATTTTAAAATTTTAAAAGCCTTAAAACATCCTAAAACGTAAAAAAAATCATGTTAGAAATTTTAAAATTTTTAATATTTTAAAAATTTAAATAATCATTTTTAAAATCATTATTTTTATTTGTTTTGCAAAAAATTTTTATTTTAATAAATCGGCTTTATTTTGCGTTTTCCAATCGAAAAAATTCAACTTTGAAACATTTTTGCACCGTTAAATGAGGTTCAATAATAAAACATTATTGAACCTCATTTAACGGTGCAAAAATGCTTTAAAGTTGAATTTCTAAGTGTAAATCGATTGGAAAACGCAAAATAAAGCCGATTTATTAAAAAAAGTTTCTTTTGCAAGTCAAGTAAAAATATTAATTTTAAAAATGATTTTTCAAAATTTTTAAATTATTAAAATTTTATAAAATTTTTAACATGATTTTTTTAGCGTTTTAGGATTTTTTAAGTCTTTAAAAATTTTAAAATATTAAAAATTATTTTTAAAAATTTTTCCAAGTTTTAAAAAATTCATAAAAATTATAAAAAATTTTTAAAATTTTTAAATGATTTTCTTGACGTTTCAGGATGTTTTAAGACTTTTAAAATTTTTAAATTTTTAAAAATTTTTTTTAAAAATTTAAAAATTTTAAAAGTCTTAAAACATCCTAAAACGTTGAGAAAATCATGTAAAAAATTTTAAAAATTTTTATAATTTTTATGAATTTTTAAGACTTAGAAAAATTAAAAAAAAAAATTTTAAAAATTTTAAAAGTCTTAAAACATCCTGAAACGTTGAGAAAATCATGTAAAAATCTTTTAAATTTTTTAATAGTTTTTATGAATTTTTGAAAACTTAGAAAAATTTTTAAGAAAAATTTTAAAAATTTAAAAATTTTAAAATCCTTAAAACATCCTAAAACGTAAAAAAGATCATGTTAGAAATTTTAAAATTTTTAATATTTTAAAAATTTTAAAAAATCATTTTTAAAATCATTATTTTTATTTGACTTGCAAAAAATTTTTATTTTAATAAATCGGCTTTATTTTGCGTTTTGCAATCGATTTACACTTAGAAATTCAACTTTGAAGCAATTTTGCACCGTTAAATGAGGTTCAATAATAAAACACTATTGAACCTCATTTAACAGTGCAAAAATGCTTCAAAATTGAATTTCTAAGTGTAAATCGATTGGAAAACGCAAAATAAAGCCGATTTATTAAAAAAAAGTTTTTTTTGCAAGTCAAGTAAAAATATTAATTTTAAAAATGATTTTTTAAAATTTTTAAATTATTAAATTCTTATAAAATTTTTAACATGATGTTTTTAACGTTTTAGGATTTTTTAAGTCTTTAAAAATTTTAAAATATTAAAAATTATTTTTAAAAATTTTTCCAAGTTTTAAAAAATTCATAAAAATTATAAAAAATTTTTAAAATTTTTAAATGATTTTCTCGACGTTTCAGGATGTTTTAAGACTTTTAAAATTTTTAAAATTTTTTTCTAAAAATTTAAAAATTTTAAAAGTCTTAAAACATCCTAAAACGTAGAGAAAACCATGTAAAAAATTTTAAACATTTTTATAATTTTTATGAATTTTTAAGACTTAGAAAAATTTAAAAAAAAAAATTTAAAAATTTTAAAAGTCTTAAAAAATCCTGAAACGTTGAGAAAATCATGTAAAAATCTTTTAAAATTTTTAATAATTTTTATGAATTTTTGAAAACTTAGAAAAATTTTTAAAAAAAATTTTAAAAATTTTAAAATTTTAAAAGCCTTAAAACATCCTAAAACGTAAAAAAAATCATGTTAGAAATTTTAAAATTTTTAATATTTTAAAAATTTTAACATGATTTTTTTAACGTTTTAGGATTTTTTAAGTCTTTAAAAATTTTAAAATATTAAAAATTATTTTTAAAAATTTTTCCAAGTTTTAAAAAATTCATAAATATTATAAAAAATTTTTAAAACTTTTAAATGATTTTCTCGACGTTTCAGGATGTTTTAAGACTTTGAAAATTTTAAATTTTTTAAAAATTTTTTTTAAAAATTTAAAAATTTTAAAAGTCTTGAAACATCCTAAAACGTTGAGAAAATCATGTAAAAAATTTTAAAAATTTTTAAATTTTTATGAATTTTTAAGACTTAGAAAAATTTAAAAAAAAATTTTAAAAATTTTAAAAGTCTTAAAACATCCTGAAACGTTGAGAAAATCATGTAAAAATCTTTTAAAAATTTTAATAATTTTTATGAATTTTTGAAAACTTAGAAAAATTTTTAAAAAAAATTTTAAAAATTTTGAAAATTTATAAAGCCTAAAACATCCTAAAACGTAAAAATATCATGTTAGAAATTTTAAAATTTTTAATATTTTAAAAATTTTAAAAAATCATTTTTAAAATCATTATTTTTATTTGACTTGCAAAAAATTTTTATTTTTAAAAATCGGCTTTATTTTGCGTTTTCCAATCGATTTACACTTAGAAATTCAACTTTGAAGCATTTTTGCACCGTTAAATGGGGTTCAATAATAAAACATTATTGAACCTCATTTAACGGTGCAAAAATGCTTCAAAGTTGAATTTCTAAGTGTAAATCGATTAGAAAACGCAAAATAAAGCCGATTTATTAATAAAAGTTTTTTTTGCAAGTCAAGTAAAAATATCAATTTTAAAAATTATTTTTAAAAATTTTTCCAAGTTTAAAAAAATTCATAAAAATTATAAAAAATTTAAAAAAATTTTAAATGATTTTCTCGACGTTTCAGGATGTTATAAGACTTTTAAAATTTTAAAATTTTTAAAAATTTTTTTCAAAAATTTTAAAAGTCTTAAAACATCCTAGAACGTTGAGAAAATCATGTAAAAAATTTTAAAATTTTTTATAATTTTTATAAATTTTTAAGACTTAGAAAAATTAAAAAAAAAAATTTTAAAAATTTTAAAAGTCTTAAAACATCCTGAAACGTTGAGAAAATCATGTAAAAATCTTTTAAAATTTTTAATAATTTTTATGAATTTTTGAAAACAGAAAAATTTTTAAAAAAAATTTTAAAAATTTTAAAATTTTAAAAGCCTTAAAACATCCTAAAACGTAAAAAAAATCATGTTAGAAATTTTAAAATTTTTAATATTTTAAAAATTTTAAAAAAACTTTTTTAAAATCATTATTTTTATTTGACTTTGCACCGTTAAATGAGGATCAATAATAAAACATTATTGAACCTCATTTGACGGTGCAAAAATGCTTCAAAGTTGAATTTCTAAGTGTAAATCGATTGGAAAACGCAAAATAAAGCCGATTTATTAAAAACAAAATTTTTTGCAAGTCAAATGAAAATATTAATTTTAAAAATGATTTTTTAAAATTTTTAAATTATTAATATTTTCATAAAATTTTTAACATGATTTTTTTAACGTTTTAGGATTTTTTAAGTCTCTAAAAATTTTAAAATTTTAAAAATTATTTTTAAAAATTCATAAAAATTTTAAAAAATTTTAAAAATTTTTAAATGATTTTCTCTACGTTTCAGAATGTTTTAAGACTTTTAAAATTTTTAAATTTTTAAAATTTTTTTTAAAAATTTTAAAACTTGTAAAGTCTTAAAACATCCTAAAACGTTGAGAAAATCATTTAAAAAATTTTAAAATTTTTTATAATTTTTATGAATTTTTAAGACTTAGAAAAATTTAAAAAAAATTTTTAAAATTTTTAAAAGTCTTAAAACATCCTGAAATGTTGAGAAAATCATGTAAAAATCTTTTAAAACTTTTAATAATTTTTATGAATTTTTGAAAACTTAGAAAAATTTTTAAAAAAAATATTAAAAATTTTAAAATTTAAGAGCCTTAAAACATCCTAAAACGTAAAAAAAATCATGTTAGAAATTTTAAAATTTTTAATATTTTAAAAATTTTAAAAAATCATTTTTAAAATCATTATGTTTATTTGACTTGCAAAAAATTTTGTTTTTAATAAATCGGCTTTATTTTGCGTTTTCCAATCGATTTACACTTACAAATTTAACTTTGAAGCATTTTTGCACCGTTAAATATGGTTCAATAATAAAACATTATTGAACCTCATTTAACGGTGCAAAAATGCTTCAAAGTTGAATTTCTAAGTGTAAATCGATTGGAAAACGCAAAATAAAGCCGATTTATTAAAAACAAAATTTTTTGCAAGTCAAATAAAAATATTAATTTTAAAAATGATTTTTTAAAATTTTTAAATTATTAATATTTTCATAAAATTTTTAACATGATTTTTTTAACGTTTTAGGATTTTTTAAGTCTTTAAAAATTTTAAAATTTTAAAAAATATTTTTAAAAATTCATAAAAGTTATTAAAATTTTAAAAATTTTTAAATGATTTTCTCGACGTTTCAGGATGTTTTAAGACTTTTAAATTTTAAAATTTTTAAAATTTTTTTTTTAAAATTTAAAAATTTTAAAAGTCTTAAAACATCCTAAAACGTTGAGAAAATCATTTAAAAAATTTTAAAAATTTTTATAATTTTTATGAATTTTTGAAAACTTAGAAAAATTTTTAAAAAAAATTTTAAAAATTTTAAAATTTTGAAAGCTTTAAAACATCCTAAAACGTAAAAAAAATCATTTTACAAATTTTAAAATTTTTAATATTTAAAAAATTTTAAAAAATCATTTTTAAAATCATTATTTTTATTTGACTTGCAAAAAATTTTGTTTTTAATAAATCGGCTTTATTTTGCGTTTTCCAATCGATTTACACTTAGAAATTCAACTTTAAAGCATTTTTGCACCGTTAAATGAGGTTCAATAATAAAACATTATTGAACCTCATTTAACGGTGCAAAAATGCTTCAAAGTTGAATTTCTAAGTGTAAATCGATTGGAAAACACAAAATAAAGCCGATTTATTAAAAACAAAATTTTTTGCAAGTCAAATAAAAATATTAATTTTAAAAATGATTTTTTAAAATTTTTAAATTATTAATATTTTCATAAAATTTTTAACATGATTTTTTTACGTTTTAGGATTTTTTAAGTCTCTAAAAATTTTAAAATTTTAAAAATTGTTTTTAAAAATTCATAAAAATTATAAAAAATTTTAAAAATTTTTAAATGATTTTCTCGACGTTTCAGGATGTTTTACGACTTTTAAAAATTTAAAATTTTTAAAAATTTTTTTAAAAATTTTAAAATTTGTAAAGTCTTAAAACATCCTAAAACGTTGAGAAAATCATTTAAAAATTTTTTAAAATTTTTATAATTTTTATGAATTTTTAAGACTTAGAAAAATTTAAAAAAAAATTTTAAAAATTTTAAAAGTCTTAAAACATCCTGAAACGTTGAGAAAATCATGTAAAAATCTTTTAAAAATTTTAATAATTTTTATGAATTTTTGAAAACTTAGAAAAATTTTTAAAAAAAATTTTAAAAATTTTAAAAGCTTTAAAACATCCTAAAGACGTAAAAAAAATCATGTTAGAAATTTTAAAATTTTTAATATTTTAAAAATTTTAAAAAATCATTTTTAAAATCATTATTTTTATTTGACTTGCAAAAAATTTTGTTTTTAATAAATCGGCTTTATTTTGCGTTTTCCAATCGATTTACACTTAGAAATTCAACTTTGAAGCATTTTTGCACCGTTAAATGAGGTTCAATAATAAAACATTATTGAACCTCATTTAACGGTGCAAAAATGCTTCAAAGTTGAATTTCTAAGTGTAAATCGATTGGAAAACGCAAAATAAAGCCGATTTATTAAAAACAAAATTTTTTGCAAGTCAAATAAAAATATTAATTTTAAAAATGATTTTTTAAAATTTTTAAATTATTAATATTTTCATAAAATTTTTAACATGATTTTTTTAACGTTTTAGGATTTTTTAAGTCTTTAAAAATTGTAAAATTTTAAAAATTATTTTTAAAAACTCATAAAAATTATAAAAAATTTTAAAAATTTTTAAATGATTTTCTCGACGTTTCAGGATGTTTTAAGACTTTTAAAATTTTAAAATTTTTAAGAAATTTTTTTAAAAATTCTAAAATTTTAAAAGTCTTAAAACATCCTAAAACGTTGAGAAAATCATTTAAAAAATTTTAAAAATTTTTATAGTTTTTATGAATTTTTAAGACTTAGAAAAATTTTAAAAAAAATTTTAAAAATTTTAAAAGTCTTAAAACATCCTGAAACGTTGAGAAAATCATGTAAAAATCTTTTAAAATTTTTATAATAATTTTTATGAATTTTTGAAAACTTAGAAAAATTTTTAAAAAAAATTTTAAAAATTTTAAAATTTTAAAAGCTTTAAAGCATCCTAAAACGTAAAAAAAATCATGTTAGAAATTTTAAAATTTTTAATATTTTAAAAATTTTAAAAAATCATTTTTAAAATCATTATTTTTATTTGACTTGCAAAAAATTTTGTTTTTAATAAATCGGCTTTATTTTGCGTTTTCCAATCGATTTACACTTAGAAATTCAACTTTGAAGCATTTTTGCACCGTTAAATAAGGTTCAATAATAAAACTTTATTGAACCTCATTTAACGGTGCAAAAATGCTTCAAAGTTGAATTTCTAAGTGTAAATCGATTGGAAAACGCAAAATAAAGCCGATTTATTAAAAACAAAATTTTTTGCAAGTCAAATAAAAATATTAATTTTAAAAATGATTTTTTAAAATTTTTAAATTATTAATATTTTCATAAAATTTTTAACATGATTTTTTTAACGTTTTAGGATTTTTTAAGTCTTTAGAAATTTAAAAATTTTAAAAATTCATAAAAATTATAAAAATTTTTAAAAATTTTTAAATGATTTTCTCGACTTTTCAGGATGTTTTAAGACTTTTAAAATTTTAAAATTTTAAAAATTTTTTTTAAAAATTTTAAAATTTTAAAAGTCTTAAAACATCCTAAAACGTTGAGAAAATCATTTAAAAAATTTTAAAAATTTTTATAATTTTTATGAATTTTTAAGACAGAAAAATTTAAAAAAAAATTTTAAAAATTTTAAAAGTTTTAAAACATCCTGAAACGTTGAGAAAATCATGTAAAAATCTTTTAAAACTTTTAATAATTTTTATGAATTTTTGAAAACTTAGAAAAATTTTTAAAAAAAATTTTAAAAATTTTAAAATTTTAAAAGCCTTAAAACATCCTAAAACGTAAAAAAAATCATGTTAGAAATTTTAAAATTTTTAATATTTTAAAAATTTTAAAAAATCATTTTTAAAATCATTATTTTTATTTGACTTGCAAAAAATTTTGTTTTTAATAAATCGGCTTTATTTTGCGTTTTCCAATCGATTTACACTTAGAAATTCAACTTTGAAGCATTTTTGCACCGTTAAATGAGGTACAATAATAAAACATTATTGAACCTCATTTAACGGTGCAAAAATGCTTCAAAGTTGAATTTCTAAGTGTAAATCGATTGGAAAACGCAAAATAAAGCCGATTTATTAAAAACATAATTTTTTGCAAGTCAAATAAAAATATTAATTTTAAAAATGATTTTTTAAAATTTTTAAATTATTAATATTTTCATAAAATTTTTAACATGATTTTTTTAACGTTATAGGATTTTTTAAGTCTTTAAAAATTTAAAAATTTTAAAAATTATTTTTAAAAATTCATAAAAATTATAAAAAATTTTAAAAATTTTTAAATGGTTTTCTCGACGTTTCAGGATGTTTTAAGACTTTTAAAATTTAAAATTTTTAAAAAATTTTTTTAAAAATTTAAAAATTTTAAAAGTCTTAAAACATCCTAAAACGTTGAGAAAATCATTTAAAAAATTTTAAAAATTTTTATAATTTTTATGAATTTTTAAAACTTAAAAAAATTTAAAAAAAAATTTTAAAAATTTTAAATGTCTTAAAACATCCTGAAACGTTGAGAAAATCATGTAAATTTCATTTAAAAATTTTAATAATTTTTATAAATTTTTGAAAACTTAGAAAAATTTTTAAAAAAAATTTTAAACATTTTAAAATTTTAAAAGCTTTAAAACATCCTAAAACGAAAAAAAAATCATGTTAGAAATTTTAAAATTTTTAATATTTTAAAAGTTTTAAAAAATCATTTTTAAAATCATAATTTTTATTTGACTTGCAAAAAATTTTGTTTTTAATAAATCGGCTTTATTTTGCGTTTTCCAATCGATTTACACTTAGAAATTCAACTTTGAAACATTTTTGCACCGTTAAATGAGGTTCAATAATAAAACATTATTGAACATCATTTGACGGTGCAAAAATTCTTTAAAGTTGAATTTCTAAGTGTAAATCGATTGGAAAACGCAAAATAAAGCCGATTTATTAAAAACAAAATTTTTTGCAAGTCAAATAAAAATATCAATTTTAAAAATGATTTTTTAAAATTTTTAAATTATTAATATTTTCATAAAATTTTTAACATTTTTTTTTAACGTTTTAGGATTTTTTAAGTCTTTAAAAATTTAAAAATTTTAAAAATTATTTTTAAAAATTCATAAAAATTATAAAAGATTTTAAAAATTTTTAAATGATTTTCTCGACGTTTCAGGATGTTTTAAGACTTTTAAAATTTTATTTTAAAAGTCTTAAAACATCCTAAAACGTTGAGAAAATCATTTAAAAAATTTTAAAAATTTTTATAATTTTTATGAATTTTTAAGACAGAAAAATTTAAAAAAAAATTTTAAAAATTTTAAAGGTCTTAAAACATCCTGAAACGTTGAGAAAATCATGTAAAAATCTTTTAAAATTTTTAATAATTTTTATGAATTCTTGAAAACTTAGAAAAATTTTTAAAAAAAATTTTAAACATTTTAAAATTTTAAAAGCTTTAAAGCATCCTAAAACGTAAAAAAAAATCATGTTAGAAATTTTAAAATTTTTAATATTTTAAAAATTTTAAAAAATCTTTTTTAAAATCATTATTTTTATTTGACTTGCAAAAAATTTTGTTTTTAATAAATCGGCTTTATTTTGCGTTTTCCAATCGATTTACACTTAGAAATTCAACTTTGAAGCATTTTTGCACCGTTAAATAAGGTTCAATAATAAAACATTATTGAACCTCATTTAACGGTGCAAAAATGCTTCAAAGTTGAATTTCTAAGTGTAAATCGATTGGAAAACGCAAAATAAAGCCGATTTATTAAAAACAAAATTTTTTGCAAGTCAAATAAAAATATTAATTTTAAAAATGATTTTTTAAAATTTTTAAATTATTAACATTTTCATAAAATTTTTAACATGATTTTTTTAACGTTTTAGGATTTTTTAAGTCTTTAAAAATTTAAAAATTTTAAAAATTATTTTTAAAAATTCATAAAAATTATAAAAAATTTTAAAAATTTTTAAATGATTTTCTCGACGTTTCAGGATGTTTTAAGACTTTTAAAATTTTTAAATTTTTAAAAAATTTTTTTAAAAATTTTAAAATTTAAAAAGTCTTAAAACATCCTAAAACGTTGAGAAAATCATTTAAAAAATTTTAAAAATTTTTATAATTTTTATGAATTTTTAAGACTTAGAAAAATTTAAAAAAAAATTTTAAAAATTTTAAAAGTCTTAAAACATCCGGAAACGTTGAGAAAATCATGTAAAAATCTTTTAAAATTTTTAATAATTTTTATGAATTTTTGAAAACTTAGAAAAATTTTTAAAAAAAATTTTAAAAATTTTAAAATTTTAAAAGCTTTTATACATCCTAAAACGTAAAAAAAATCATGTTAGAAATTTTAAAATTTTTAATATTTTAAAAATTTTAAAAAATCATTTTTAAAATCATTATTTTTATTTGACTTCCAAAAAATTTTGTTTTTAATAAATCGGCTTTATTTTGCGTTTTCCAATCGATTTACACTTAGAAATTCAACTTTGAAGCATTTTTGCACCGTTAAATGAGGTTCAATAATAAAACATTATTGAACCTCATTCAACGGTGCAAAAATGCTTCAAAGTTGAATTTCTAAATGTAAATCGATTGGAAAACGGAAAATAAAGCCGATTTATTAAAAACAAAATTTTTTGCAAGTCAAATAAAAATATTAATTTTAAAAATGATTTTTTAAAATTTTTAAATTATTAATATTTTCATAAAATTTTTAACATGATTTTTTCAACGTTTTAGGATTATTTAGGTCTTTAAAAATTTAAAAATTTTAAAAATTATTTTTAAAAATTCATAAAAATTATAAAAAATTTTACAAATTTTTAAATGATTCTCTCGACGTTTCAGGATGTTTTAAGACTTTTAAAATTTTTAAATTTTTAAAAATTTTTTTTAAAAATTTAAAAATTTTAAAGTCTTAAAACATCCTAAAACGTTGAGAAAATCATTTAAAAAATTTAAAAAATTTTTATAATTTTTATGAATTTTTAAGACAGAAAAATTTAAAAAAAAATTTTAAAAATTTTAAAAGTCTTAAAACATCTTTAAACGTTGAGAAAATCATGTAAAAATCTTTTAAAATTTTTAATAATTTTTATGAATTCTTGAAAACTTTGAAAAATTTTTAAAAAAAATTTAAAAAATTTTAAAATTTTAATAGCTTTAAAACATCCTAAAACGTAAAAAAAATCATGTTTGAAATTTTAAAATTTTTAATATTTTAAAAATTTTAAAAAATCATTTTTAAAATTAATATTTTTATTTGACTTGCAAAAAATTTTGTTTTTAATAAATCGACTTTATTTTGCGTTTTCCAATCGATTTACACTTAGAAATTCAACTTTGAAGCATTTTTGCACCGTTAAATGAGGTTCAATAATAAAACATTATTGACCTCATTTAACGGTGCAAAAATGATTCAAAGTTGAATTTCTAAGTGTAAATCGATTTGAAAACGCAAAATAAAGTCGATTTATTAAAAACAAAATTTTTTGCAAGTCAAATAAAAATATTAATTTTAAAAATGATTTTTTAAAATTTTTAAATTAAAAATATTTTCATAAAATTTTTAACATGATTTTTTTAACGTTTTAGGATTTTTTAAATCTTTAAAAATTTAAAAATTTTAAAAATTATTTTTAAAAATTCATAAAAATTATAAAAAATTTAAAAAATTTTTAAATGATTTTCTCGACGTTTCAGGATGTTTTAAGACTTTTAAAATTTTAAAATTTTTAAAAATTTTTTTTAAAAATTTTAAAATTTTAAAAGTTTTAAAACATCCTAAAACGTTGAGAAAATCATTTAAAACATTTTAAAAATTTTTATAATTTTTATGAATTTTTAAGACTTAGAAAAATTTAAAAAAAAATTTTAAAAATTTTAAAAGTCTTAAAACATCCTGAAACCTTGAGAAAATCATGTAAAAATCTTTTAAAATTTTTAATAATTTTTATGAATTTTTGAAAACTTAGAAAAATTTTTAAAAAAAATTTTAAAAATTTTAAAATTTTAAAAGCCTTAAAACATCCTTAAACGTAAAAAAAATCATGTTAGAAATTTCAAAATTTTTAATATTTAAACAATTTGAAAAAATCATTTTTAAAATCATTATTTTTATTTGAAATAAAAATATTAATTTTAAAAATGATTTTTTAAAATTTTTAAATTAATAATATTTTCATAAAATTTTTAACATGATTTTTTTAACGTTTTAGGATTTTTTAAGTCTTTAAAAATTTAAAAATTTTAAAAATTATTTTTAAAAATTAATAAAAATTATAAAAAATTTAAAAAATTTTTATGAATTTTTGAAAACTTAGAAAAATTTTTAAAAAAAATTTTAAAAATTTAAAAATTTTAAAAGCTTTAAAACATCCTAAAACGTATGTTTTAAGGCTTTTAAAATTTTAAAATATTTAAGATTTTTTTTAAAAATGTTTCCAAGTTTTCAAAAATTCATAAAAATTATTAAAAATTTTAAAAGATTTTTACATGATTTTCTCAACAATTCAGGATGTTTTAAGACTTTTAAAATTTTTAAAATTTTTTTTTAAATTTTTCTGTCTTAAAAATTCATAAATATTATAAAAAATTTTTAAATGATTTTCTCAACGTTTTAGGATGTTTTAAGACTTTTAAAATTTTTAAACTTTTAAAAAAATTTTTTAAAAATTTTAAAATTTTAAAAGTTTTAAAACATCCTGAAACATCCGTTAAATGAGGTTCAATAATAAAACATTATTGAACCTCATTTAACGGTGCAAAAATGCTTCAAAGTTGAATTTCTAAGTGTAAATCGATTGGAAAACGCAAAATAAAGCCGATTTATTAAAAACAAAATTTTTTGCAAGTCAAATAAAAATATTAATTTTAAAAATGATTTTTTAATATTTTTAAATTATTAATATTTTCATAAAATTTTTAACATGATTTTTTTACCGTTTTAGGATTTTTTAAGTTTTTAAAAATTTAAAAATTTTAAAAATTATTTTTAAAAATTCATAAAAATTATAAAAAATTTTAAAAATTTTTAAATGATTTTCTCGACGTTTCAGGATGTTTTAAAACTTTTAAAATTTTAAAATTTTTAAAAATTTTTTTTAAAAATTTAAAAATTTTAAAAGTCTTAAAACATCCTAAAACGTTGAGAAAATCATTTAAAAAATTTTAAAAATTTTTATAATTTTTATGAATTTTTAAGACTTAGAAAAATTTAAAAAAAAATTTTAAAAATTTTAAAAGTCTTAAAACATCCTGAAACGTTGAGAAAATCATGTAAAATTCTTTTAAAATTTTTAATAATTTTTATGAATTTTTGAAAAGTTAGAAAAATTTTTAAAAAAATTTTTAAAAATTTTAAAATTTTAAAAGCTTTAAAACATCCTAAAACGTAAAAAAAATCATGTTAGAAATTTTAAAATTTTTCATATTTTAAAAATTTAAAAAAATCATTATTTTTATTTGACTTGCAAAAAATTTTGTTTTTAATAAATCGGCTTTATTTTGCGTTTTCCAATCGATTTACACTTAGAAATTCAACTTTGAAGCATTTTTGCACCGTTAAATGAGGTTCAATAATAAAACATTATTGAACCTGTAGCATTCGCAAGTTTCAAGCATTGGCGGTTGCCATGAAAAGTTGTTACAAAAATAATTAATGATTGCAAAAAAAAATCTGAAAATAAAATTGGACAGAAAGTTGTATTTTTTTGATGTAATAAAGTTTTGTGTTTGATAAAATAAAATAATAAATAATAATATAAAAATTAGTTTATTGTATGATCTGTGGGAGAAAGAATAATTTCCCATAGAAATTGGTGACCCCGACGTGATATTGACCAAGTGATATAGACTGACGTGATAAATTCAAAATGTCTGAAAATGACAATACAACGGAACAAACGTTAGTAATGGCATCAAAGATTACAAAATTCCCAACGTTTCTGAAGGATCATCCTGAATTTTGGATCACACAAGTAGAATCAGCTTTTCGCACTCACGATATAAAAAAGGATCAAACAAAATTCGATTACATCATACAATACGCTCCACCGGAGGTGTATCCACACATCGTCTCATTGGCAATTAATCCACCTCAAGAAGATAAGTATGAAGCTGTAAAAAGACGAATTTTGGATGTGTTTTCAGAATCGGAGGAAGCTCGAATCCGACGCATACTTCAAGGACAAAACATTGGAGGTAGAAAACCATCACATTATTTGTTGGAACTACGAAACACGGCAGGTACTCGAGTAAATGATACAGTTCTTCGTTCAATTTTTATCGAACAGCTTCCTGAACAGGCCCGATACATTTTGGCTGCCACAGAGGAACGAGATTTAGAAAAATTAGCAAAAGTTGCTGATCGCATCGTTGAACTTCAAAATCCTAGTATCGCAACGGTACAGCAGGGTTCATCGAGTTCAAGCACCAACTCTGACAACGTGTTGATACAGATTATTGACCGTTTAGAAAAGATTGAAGCCAACATAAAGAAAAATCATTTTAAAAATAAACGAACAAGATCGAAGTCACGCGAGCGCAAAAGTGATAAACCGTATTGCTATTACCATTTTAAGTTCGGAGAAGACGCAAGAAAGTGCCAAAAACCCTGCAACTGGGATAAGCGCACTCAACAGAAGTCGGGAAACTAGAGAAGTCGTTTCGAGAACAGACGGTCGAAGACGACACACTGGGAAAAAGCCGTCTGATAATCACGGATAAAAAAACTGGTTGGAGATTTTTAGTCGACACCGGTGCCGACATATCAGTCATACCCAGGAAACTCGCTGGAAAGTCTACAGCGACAACAAATTTGAAACTTTTTGCAGCAAACAATACGTCTATCGATACTTTCGGAGAAAAATTAGTCAACTTAGATCTTGGACTACGACGCTCGATAAATTGGATTTTTACTGTCGCAAACGTGACGCAACCAATCATCGGTGCAGATCTGCTCAATCATTTTGGCATACTTGTAGATCTTCAGGGTAAAAAACTAGTTGACAAAAATACTAAACTGTTTTCATTAGCAAAAGTTTCAGAACAGCCGCATCAGAGCCTTTCTTCTCTAGCAAGCAACGTCGAGTATCGAGATATTTTCAAGGAATTTCCTGAAGTCATCGTCCCGACAAGGTTCCAAGGAGCAGGCAAGCAAAATGTATATCATCATATTCTCACGGAGGGTCCGCCTGTCGCTCAAAGACCAAGAAGACTGTCGCCAGAGAAGCTTGGTGAGGCAAAAGCAGCTTTTGAATTCATGCTTGCAGAAGGAATTTGCCGGCCATCAAGCAGCCCATGGGCCAGTCCTTTACACATGGTTGCTAAGTCTAATGGCGAATGGCGACCTTGTGGAGACTATAGGAAACTGAATTCAGTTACTATACCCGACAAGTATCCTATAGCTCATCTCCATGACTTTGCACACAAGCTTCGTGGAAAAAACATTTTTTCAACTCTTGATTTAACTCGAGCATACCATCAGATTCCGATGGCACCCGAAGATATTCAAAAAACAGCAGTGACAACTCCATTTGGCCTTTTTGAATTTTTGGTCATGCCTTTTGGCCTCCGAAATGCAGCACAGACGTTTCAGAGATATATCGACTCAGCATTACGAGATCTAAATTTTTGTTATGTTTACATTGACGATATTCTAATTGCTTCTGAAAGTTCACAGGAACATCGCCAGCACCTTAGAATAGTCTTGAAGCGACTACGAGAATGGGGATTATCAATTAACGTTGCTAAATGCGTTTTCGGAGCAAAGGAGGTAAGATACTTGGGCTATGTAATTAATTCACAAGGCACGAGTCCACTTCCTGAACGAGTAGCTGCGATAAAAAATTACAAAAAACCGGAAACCATTGCTGATTTGAGAAAATTTCTTGGTTTTATAAATTTTTACCGGAAGTTTTTGAAAAATGCAGCAAAAGCACAAGCACCGTTACATGAATATTTAAAAGGAGCTACAAAAAGAGACAAAAGATTAGTATTGTGGAATCCACTCTCAGAGAAGGCGTTTGAGGAGTGTAAAAAACAACTCTGTCACGCAACTTTACTCCGTCATCCGGTCGAAAACGCTCCTATGGCAATTCAATGTGACGCATCAGATACTGCGATGGGTGCAGTTTTAGAACAGTTTGTGGATGGTTTTTGGGAACCACTTGGTTTTTTTTCAAAGAAACTGAGCCAAACGCAACAAAACTATAGTACCTACGACCGAGAATTACTGGGTATGTATAGTTCACTAAAATTTTTTCAACATATGGTTGAAGGCAGACTTTTAATTATTAGGACAGATCACAAACCATTGGTTTTCGCTTTTCGGCAAAAGGCTGAAAAAGCTTCGCCACGCCAACTACGACAATTGGATTATATAGGTCAATTTACGACCAACATAGTTCATATTGCAGGAAAAGCAAACATCACAGCAGACACGCTCTCTCGTATTGGGGAAATAACCATGCCAGTAGTTGTTACTACCGATGAGCTCGCTCTCGCTCAACATGACGACGAGCAACTACAACAGCTGTTGGAATCGAATACCTCGTTGGATTTGCGAAGATTTAGTTTAGACGATACAGACAGGATTATTTATTGCGACGTTTCTACTGAAGAAATTCGCCCGTATGTTCCGAGTGTTCTTAGAAGACGCATTTTTGACGTAACGCATAACTTATCTCACCCAAGTGGAAGAGTTACCAAGAAGATGATTCAATGTAAATTTGTCTGGCCTGGCATGTCCAAGGATATCACCGAATTGGCTCGCTCATGTATAGCTTGTCAAAAAAGCAAAATTGGACGACACATTCGATTGCCACATGAACACATAGCGATACCAGACAAACGTTTCGAGCAAGTACATATCGATATTGTGGGACTACTCACACCCTCGAGAGGTTTTTCATACGTCCTTACCATCATCGATCGTTTCACCAGATGGCCCGAGGCGATACCTTTGAAAAATATCACCGCAGAAACTGTTACTGATGCTTTTTACAACGGTTGGATAGCGC
The DNA here is from genome assembly GCA_039654895.1 of Mongoloraphidia duomilia. Classification (NCBI taxonomy): domain Eukaryota; kingdom Metazoa; phylum Arthropoda; class Insecta; order Raphidioptera; family Raphidiidae; genus Mongoloraphidia; species Mongoloraphidia duomilia. The sequence continues at coordinate 19,403,381 of CM077524.1, forward strand.
GTTTTGGTGCGCCATCTGTCATTACTTCGGATCGAGGTACTCAATTTGAGTCGATGCTATTCAAGGCGTTGACGCATTTGGTTGGATGCAGTAAAACCAGGACAACTGCATATCATCCCGCGTCAAATGGAATAATCGAACGGTGGCACCGATCATTAAAAGCTGCTATTATGTGTCACAATAACAGAGAATGGATAGATATTTTACCCACCGTTCTACTTGGATTAAGAACGAGTATCAAAGAGGATATTGGAGCAACGGCCGCAGAATTAGTTTACGGCACAACATTACGAATTCCAGGTGAATTTTTTTTATGCGAAGACATGGACATTAAACCAAAAATTTTTGTAGGAAAGTTTCGTGAATATATACGAAAAATTCGTCCAACGCCAACAGCGCATCACGAAAAAAGAAAAGTTTTTGTACATAAAAACTTGTATTCGTGCACCCATGTTTTTATTCGAATTGATAGAATTAAGAAACCACTGGAACGCCCGTACGAAGGACCTTATCGAATTTTGGAACGTATTTCAGATCATGTATTCAAAATCGATATTGATGGAAAAGAGATGAATGTCAATGTTGAACGACTGAAACCGGCATATTTTGAAGCGACAGCAGATGAGACAACATCAACTCAAGCCACGGTTTCACCCTTAACTGTTCCCACCAGAACTGTAATTTCAACCCCGGTTAACATTGATAAGAAAACGGATTCTCAGTCAGAGTCTTTTCCATTGAAGAATCAACCAGCACCTAAACCTTTGACGATCAAGACAATTCCCGGTTCTAAAATCAAAAAAACAATTTCTTTTTTCATTCCTTCTCGCACTTAACAGGCAAAGGAATTACTGGATTTTCGCGACTTTGGAATGACAAATTCGCTCGGAAGGGAGTGATGTAGCATTCGCAAGTTTCAAGCATTGGCGGTTGCCATGAAAAGTTGTTACAAAAATAATTAATGATTGCAAAAAAAATCTGAAAATAAAATTGGACAGAAAGTTGTATTTTTTTGATGTAATAAAGTTTTGTGTTTGATAAAATAAAATAATAAATAATAAAATAAAAATTAGTTTATTATATGATCTGTGGGAGAAAGAATAATTTCCCATAAACCTCATTTAACGGTGCAAAAATGCTTCAAAGTTGAATTTCTAAGTGTAAATCGATTGGAAAACGCAAAATAAAGGCGATTTATTAAAAACAAAATTTTTTGCAAGTCAAATAAAAATATTAATTTTAAAAATGATTTTTTAAAATTTTTAAATTATTAATATTTTCATAAAATTTTTAACATGATTTTTTTAACGTTTTCGGATTTTTTAAGTCTTTAAAAATTTAAAAATTTTAAAAATTATTTTTAAAAATTCATAAAAGTTATAAAAAATTTTAAAAATTTTTAAATGATTTTCTCGACGTTTCAGGATGCTTTATAACTTTTAAAATTTTTAAATTTTTAAAATTTTTTTTTAAAAATTTAAAAATTTTAAAAGTCTTAAAACATCCTAAAACGTTGAGAAAATCATTTAAAAAATTTTAAAAATTTTTATAATTTTTATGAATTTTTAAGGCTTAGAAAAATTTAAAAAAAAATTTTAAAAATTTTAAAAGTCTTCATCCTGAAACGTTGAGAAAATCATGTAAAAATCTTTTAAAAATTTTAATAATTTTTATGAATTTTTGAAAACTTAAAAAAAATTTTAAAAAAAATTTTAAAAATTTTAAAATTTTAAAAGCTTTAAAACATCCTAAAACGTAAAAAAAATCATGTTAGAAATTTTAAAATTTTTAATATTTTAAAAATTTTAAAAAATCATTTTTAAAATCATTTTTTTTATTTGACTTGCAAAAAATTTTGTTTTTAATAAATCGGCTTTATTTTGCGTTTTCCAATCGTTTTACACTTAGAAATTCAATTTTGAAGCATTTTTGCACCGTTAAATGAGGTTCAATAATAAAACATTATTAAACCTCATTTAACGGTGCAAAAATGCTTCAAAGTTGAATTTCTAAGTGTAAATCAATTGGAAAACGCAAAATAAAGCCGATTTATTAAAAACAAAATTTTTTGCAAGTCAAATAAAAATATTAATTTTAAAAATGATTTTTTAAAATTTTTAAATTATTAATATTTTCATAAAATTTTTAACATGATTTTTTTAACGTTTTAGGATTTTTTAAGTCTTTAAAAATTTAAAAATTAAAAAAATTATTTTTAAAAATTCATAAAAATTATAAAAAATTTTAAAAATTTTTAAATGATTTTCTCGACGTTTCAGGATGTTTTAAGACTTTTAAAATTTTAAAATTTTTAAAGATTTTTTTTAAAAATTTAAAAATTTTAAAAGTCTTAAAACGACGTTTCAGGATGTTTTAAGACTTTTAAAATTTTAAAATTTTTAAAGATTTTTTTAAAAATTTTAAAATTTTAAAAGTCTTAAAACATTTTAAAACGTTGAGAAAATCATTTTAAAAATTTTAAAAATTTTTATAATTTTTATGAATTTTTAAGGCTTAGAAAAATTTAAAAAAAAATTTTAAAAATATTAAAAGTCTTAAAACATCCTGAAACGTTGAGAAAATCATGTAAAAATCTTTTAAAATTTTTAATAATTTTTATGAATTTTTGAAAACTTAGAAAAATTTTTAAAAAAAATTTTTAAAATTTTAAAAGCCTTAAAACATCCTAAAACGTAAAAAAAATCATGTTAGAAATTTTAAAATTTTTTTCAAATTTTAAAAATTTTAAAAAATCATTTTTAAAATCATTATTTTTATTTGACTTGCAAAAAATTTTGTTTTTAATAAATCGGCTTTATTTTGCGTTTTTCAATCGATTTACACTTAGAAATTCAACTTTGAAGCATTTTTGCACCGTTAAATGAGGTTCAATAATAAAACATTATTGAACCTCATTTAACGGTGCAAAAATGCTTCAAAGTTGAATTTCTAAGTGTAAATCGATTGGAAAACGCAAAATAAAGCCGATTTATTAAAAACAAAATTTTTTGCAAGTCAAATAAAAATATTAATTTTAAAAATGATGTTTTAAAATTTTTAAATTATTAATATTTTCATAAAATTTTTAACATGATTTTTTTAACGTTTTAGGATTTTTAAGTCTTTAAAAATTTAAAAATTTTAAAAATTATTTTTAAAAATTCATAAAAATTATAAAAAATTTTAAAAATTTTTAAATGATTTTCTCGACGTTACAGGATGTTTTAAGACTTTTAAAATTTTAAAATTTTTAAAAATTTTTTTTAAAAATTTTAAAATTTTAAAAGTCTTAAAACATCCTAAAACGTTGAGAAAATCATTTAAAAAATTTAAAAAATTTTTATAATTTTTATGAATTTTTAAGACTTAGAAAAATTTAAAAAAAATTTTTAAAAATTTTAAAAGTCTTAAAACATCCTGAAACGTTGAGAAAATCATGTAAAAATCTTTTAAAATTTTTAATAATTTTTATGAATTTTTGAAAACTTATAAAAATTTTTAAAAAAAATTTTTAAAATTTTAAAATTTTAAAAGCCTTAAAACATCCTAAAACGTAAAAAAAATCATGTTAGAAATTTTAAAATTTTTAATATTTTAAAAATTTTAAAAAATCATTTTTAAAATCATTATTTTTATTTGACTTGCAAAAAATTTTGTTTTTAATAAATCGGCTTTATTTTGCGTTTTCCAATCGATTTACACTTAGAAATTCAACTTTGAAGCATTTTTGCACCGTTAAATGAGGTTCAATAATAAAACATTATTGAACCTCATTTAACGGTGCAAAAATGCTTCAAAGTTGAATTTCTAAGTGTAAATCGATTGGAAAACGCAAAATAAAGCCGATTTATTAAAAACTAAATTTTTTCGCAAGTCAAATAAAAATATTAATTTTAAAAATGATTTTTTAAAATTTTTAAATTATTAATATTTTTATAAAATTTTTAACATGATTTTTTTAACGTTTTAGGATTTTTTAAGTCTTTAAAAATTTAAAAATTTTAAAAATTATTTTTAAAAAATCATAAAAATTATAAAAAATTTTAAAAATTTTTAAATGATTTTCTCGACGTTTCAAGATGTTTTAAGACTTTTAAAATTTTAAAATTTTTAAAAATTTTTTTTAAAAATTTAAAAATTTTAAAAATTTTAAAAGTCTTAAAACATCCTGAAACGTTGAGAAAATCATGTAAAAATCTTTTAAAATTTTTAATAATTTTTATGAATTTTTGAAAACTTAGAAAAATTTTTAAAAAAAATTTTAAAAATTTTAAAATTTTAAAAGCCTTAAAACATCCTAAAACGTAAAAAAAATCATGTTAGAAATTTTAAAATTTTTAATATTTTAAAATTTTTAAATTATTAATATTTTCATAAAATTTTTAACATGATTTTTTTAACGTCTTAGGATTTTTTAAGTCTTTAAAAATTTAAAAATTTTAAAAATTATTTTTAAAAATTCATAAAAATTATAAAAAATTTTAAAAATTTTTAAATGATTTTCTCGACGTTTCAGGATGTTTTAAGACTTTAAAAATTTTAAAATTTTTTAAAATTTTTTTTAAAAATTTTAAAATTTTAAAAGTCTTAAAACATCCTAAAACGTTGAGAAAATCATTTAAAAAATTTAAAAAATTTTTATAATTTTTATGAATTTTTAAGACAGAAAAATTTAAAAAAAATTTTTAAAAATTTTAAAAGTCCTGAAACGTTGAGAAAATCATGTAAAAATCTTTTAAAATTTTTAATTATTTTTATGAATTTTTGAAAACTTAGAAAAATTTTTAAAAAAAATTTTAAAAATTTTAAAATTTTAAAAGCCTTAAAACATCCTAAAACGTAAAAAAAATCATGTTAGAAATTTTAAAATTTTTAATATTTTAAAAATTTTAAAAAATCATTTTTAAAATCATTATTTTTATTTGACTTGCAAAAAATTTTGTTTTTAATAAATCGGCTTTATTTTGCGTTTTCCAATCGATTTACACTTAGAAATTCAACTTTGAAGCATTTTTGCCCCGTTAAATGCTTCAAAGTTGAATTTCTAAGTGTAAATCGATTGGAAAATGCAAAATAAAGCCGATATATTAAAAACAAAATTTTTTGCAAGTCAAATAAAAATATTAATTTTAAAAATGATTTTTTAAAATTTTTAAATTATTAATATTTTCATAAAATTTTTAACATGATTTTTTTAACGTTTTAGGATTTTTTAAGTCTTTAAAAATTTTAAAATTTTAAAAATTATTTTTAAAAATTCATAAAAGTTATAAAAAATTTTAAACATTTTTAAATGATTTTCTCGACGTTTCAGGATGTTTTAAGACTTTTAAAATTTTAAAATTTTTAAAAATTTTTTTTTAAAATTTTAAAATTTTAAAAGTCTTAAAACATCCTAAAACGTTGAGAAAATCATTTAAAAAATTTTAAAAATTTTTATAATTTTTATGAATTTTTAAGACAGAAAAATTTAAAAAAAAATTTTAAAAATTTTAAAAGTCTTAAAACATCCTGAAACGTTGAGAAAATCATGTAAAAATCTTTTAAAATTTTTAATAATTTTTATGAATTTTTGAAAACTTAGAAAAATTTTTAAAAAAAATTTTAAAAATTTTAAAATTTTAAAAGCCTTAAAACATCCTAAAACGTAAAAAAAATCATGTTAGAAATTTTAAAATTTTTAATATTTTAAAAATTTTAAAAAATCATTTTTAAAATCATTATTTTTATTTGACTTGCAAAAAATTTTGTTTTTAATAAATCGGCTTTATTTTGTGTTTTCCAATCGATTTACACTTAGAAATTCAACTTTGAAGCATTTTTGCACCGTTAAATGAGGTTCAATAATAAAACATTATTGAACCTCATTTACCGGTGCAGAAATGCTTCAAAGTTGAATTTCTAAGTGTAAATCGATTGGAAAACACAAAATAAAGCCGATTTAAAAAAAACAAAATTTTTTGCAAGTCAAATAAAAATATTAATTTTAAAAATGATTTTTTAAAATTTTAAAATTATTAATATTTTTATAAAATTTTTAACATAATTTTTTTAACGTTTTAGGATTTTTTAAGTCTTTAAAAATTTAAAAATTTTAAAAATTATTTTTAAAAATTCATAAAAATTATAAAAAATTTAAAAAATTTTTAAATGATTTTCTCGACGTTACAGGATGTTTTAAGACTTTTAAAATTTTAAAATTTTTAAAAATTTTTTTAAAAATTTAAAAATTTTAAAAGTCTTAAAACATCCTAAAACGTTGAGAAAATCATTTAAAAAATTTAAAAAATTTTTATAATTTTTATGAATTTTTAAGACTTAGAAAAATTTAAAAAAAATTTTTAAAAATTTTAAAAGTCTTAAAACATCCTGAAACGTTGAGAAAATCATGTAAAAATCTTTTAAAATTTTTAATAATTTTTATGAATTTTTGAAAACTTAGAAAAAATTTTAAAAAAAATTTTTAAAATTTTAAAATTTTAAAAGCCTTAAAACATCCTAAAACGTAAAAAAAATCATGTTAGAAATTTTAAAATTTTTAATATTTTAAAAATTTTAAAAAATCATTTTTAAAAACATTATTTTTATTTGACTTGCAAAAAATTTTGTTTTTAATAAATCGGCTTTATTTTGCGTTTTCCAATCGATTTACACTTAGAAATTCAACTTTGAAGCATTTTTGCACCGTTAAATGAGGTTCAATAATAAAACATTATTGAACTTCATTTAACGGTGCAAAAATGCTTCAAAGTTGAATTTCTAAGTGTAAATCGATTGGAAAACGCAAAATAAAGCCGATTTATTAAAAACAAAATTTTTTGCAAGTCAAATAAAAATATTAATTTTAAAAATGATTTTTTAAAATTTTTAAATTATTAATATTTTCATAAAATTTTTAACATGATTTTTTTAACGTTTTAGGATTTTTTAAGTCTTTAAAAATTTAAAAATTTTAAAAATTATTTTTAAAAATTCTTAAAATTATAAAAAATTTTAAAAATTTTTAAATGATTTTCTCGACGTTTCAAGATGTTTTAAGACTTTTAAAATTTTAAAATTTTTAAAAATTTTTTTTAAAAATTTTAAAATTTTAAAAGTCTTAAAACATCCTAAAACGTTGAGAAAATCATTTAAAAAATTTTAAAAATTTTTATAATTTTTATGAATTTTTAAGACAGAAAAATTTAAAAAAAAATTTTAAAAATTTTAAAAGTCTTAAAACATCCTGAAACGTTGAGAAAATCATGTAAAAATCTTTTAAAATTTTTAATAATTTTTATGAATTTTTGAAAAATTAGAAAAAATTTTAAAAAAAATTTTTAAAATTTTAAAAGCCTTAAAACATCCTAAAACGTAAAAAAAATCATGTTAGAAATTTTAAAATTTTTAATATTTTAAAAATTTTAAAATATCATTTTTAAAATCATTATTTTTATTTGACTTGCAAAAAATTTTGTTTTTAATAAATCGGCTTTATTTTGCGTTTTCCAATCGATTTACACTTAGAAATTCAACTTTGAAGCATTTTTGCACCGTTAAATGAGGTTCAATAATAAAACATTATTGAACCTCATTTAACGGTGCAAAAATGCTTCAAAGTTGAATTTCTAAGTGTAAATCGATTGGAAAACGCAAAATAAAGCCGATTTATTAAAAACGAAATTTTTTGCAAGTCAAATAAAAATATTAATTTTAAAAATGATTTTTTAAAATTTTTAAATTATTAATATTTTCATAAAATTTTTAACATGATTTTTTTAACGTTTTAGGATTTTTTAAGTCTTTAAAAATTTTAAAATTTTAAAAATTATTTTTAAAAATTCATAAAAATTATAAAAAATTTTAAAAATTTTTAAATGATTTTCTCGACGTTTCAGGATGTTTTAAGACTTTAAAAATTTTAAAATTTTTAAAATTTTTTTTTAAAAATTTTAAAATTTTAAAAGTCTTAAAACATCCTAAAACGTTGAGAAAATCATTTAAAAAATTTAAAAAATTTTTATAATTTTTATGAATTTTTAAGACAGAAAAATTTAAAAAAAATTTTAAAAATTTTAAAAGTCTTAAAACATCCTGAAACGTTGAGAAAATCATGTAAAAATCTTTTAAAATTTTTAATTATTTTTATGAATTTTTGAAAACTTAGAAAAATTTTTAAAAAAAATTTTAAAAATTTTAAAATTTTAAAAGCCTTAAAACATCCTAAAACGTAAAAAAAATCATGTTAGAAATTTTAAAATTTTTAATATTTTAAAAATTTTAAAAAATCATTTTTAATATCATTATTTTTATTTGACTTGCAAAAAATTTTGTTTTTAATAAATCGGCTTTATTTTGCGTTTTCCAATCGATTTACACTTAGAAATTCAACTTTGAAGCATTTTTGCACCGTTAAATGAGGTTCAATAATAAAACATTATTGAACCTCATTTAACGGTGCAAAAATGCTTCAAAGTTGAATTTCTAAGTGTAAATCGATTGGAAAACGCAAAATAAAGCCGATTTATTAAAAACAAAATTTTTTGCAAGTCAAATAAAAATATTAATTTAAAAATAATTTTTTAAAATTTTTAAATTATTAATATTTTCATAAAATTTTTAACATGATTTTTTTAACGTTTTAGGATTTTAAAGTCTTTAAAAATTTAAAAATTTTAAAAATTATTTTTAAAAATTCATAAAAATTATAAAAAATTTTAAAAATTTTTAAATGATTTTCTCGACGTTTCAGGATGTTTTAAGACTTTTAAAATTTTAAAATTTTTAAAAATTTTTTTTAAAAATTTTAAAATTTTAAAAGACTTAAAACATCCTAAAACGTTGAGAAAATCATTTAAAAAATTTTAAAAATTTTTATAATTTTTATGAATTTTTAAGACTTAGAAAAATTTAAAAAAAAATTTTAAAAATTTTAAAAGTCTTAAAACATCCTGAAACGTTGAGAAAATCATGTAAAAACCTTTTAAAATTTTTAATAATTTTTATGAATTTTTGAAAACTTAGAAAAATTTTAAAAAAAAATTTTAAAAATTTTAAAATTTTAAAAGCCTTAAAACATCCTTAAACGTAAAAAAAATCATGTTAGAAATTTTAAAATTTTTAATATTTTAAAAATTTTAAAAAATCATTATAAAATCATTATTTTTATTTGACCTGCAAAAAATTTTGTTTTTAATAAATCGGCTTTATTTTGCGTTTTCCAATCGATTTACACTTAGAAATTCAACTTTGAAGCATTTTTGCACCGTTAAATAAGGTTCAATAATAAAACATTATTGAACCTCATTTAACGGTGCAAAAATGCTTCAAAGTTGAATTTCTAAGTGTAAATCGATTGGAAAATGCAAAATAAAGCCGATTTATTAAAAACAAAATTTTTTGCAAGTCAAATAAAAATATTAATTTTAAAAATGATTTTTTAAAATTTTTAAATTAATAATATTTTCATAAAATTTTTAACATGATTTTTTTAACGTTTTAGGATTTTTTAAGTCTTTAAAAATTTAAAAATTTTAAAAATTATTTTTAAAAATTCATAAAAGTTATAAAAAATTTTAAAAATTTTTAAATGATTTTCTCGACGTTTCAGGATGTTTTAAGACTTTTAAAATTTTTAAATTTTTAAAAATTTTTTTTAAAAATTTTAAAATTTTAAAAGTCTTAAAACATCCTAAAACGTTGAGAAAATCATTTAAAAAATTTTAAAAATTTTTATAATTTTTATGAATTTTTAAGACTTAGAAAAATTTAAAAAAAAATTTTAAAAATTTTAAAAGTCTTAAAACATCCTGAAACGTTGAGAAAATCATGTAAAAATCTTTTAAAATTTTTAATAATTTTTATGAATTTTTGAAAACTTAGAAAAATTTTAAAAAAAAATTTTAAAAATTTTAAAATTTTAAAAGCCTTAAAACATCCTTAAACGTAAAAAAAATCATGTTAGAAATTTTAAAATTTTTAATATTTTAAAAATTTTAAAAAATCATTATAAAATCATTATTTTTATTTGACCTGCAAAAAATTTTGTTTCTTATAAACCGGCTTTATTTTGCGTTTTCCAATCGATTTACACTTAGAAATTCAACTTTGAAGCATTTTTGCACCGTTAAATGAGGTTCAATAATAAAACATTATTGAACCTCATTTAACGGTGCAAAAATGCTTCAAAGTTGAATTTCTAAGTGTAAATCGATTGGAAAATGCAAAATAAAGCCGATTTATTAAAAACAAAATTTTTTGCAAGTCAAATAAAAATATTAATTTTAAAAATGATTTTTTAAAATTTTTAAACTATTAATATTTTCATAAAATTTTTAACATGATTTTTTTAACGTTTTGGGATTTTTTAAGTCTTTAAAAATTTAAAAATTTTAAAAATTATTTTTAAAAATTCATAAAAGTTATAAAAAATTTTAAAAATTTTTAAATGATTTTCTCGACGTTTCAGGATGTTTTAAGACTTTTAAAATTTTTAAATTTTTAAAAATTTTTTTTAAAAATTTTAAAATTTTAAAAGTCTTAAAACATCCTAAAACGTTGAGAAAATCATTTAAAAAATTTTAAAAATTTTTATAATTTTTATGAATTTTTAAGACAGAAAAATTTAAAAAAAAATTTTAAAAATTTTAAAAGTCTTAAAACATCCTGAAACGTTGAGAAAATCATGTAAAAATCTTTTAAAATTTTTAATAATTTTTATGAATTTTTGAAAACTTAGAAAAATTTTTAAAAAAAATTTTAAAAATTTTAAAATTTTAAAAGCCTTAAAACATCCTAAAACGTAAAAAAAATCATGTTAGAAATTTTAAAATTTTTAATATTTTAAAAATTTTAAAAAATCATTTTTAAAATCATTATTTTTATTTGACTTGCAAAAAATTTTGTTTTTAATAAATCGGCTTTATTTTGCGTTTTCCAATCGATTTACACTTAGAAATTCAACTTTGAAGCATTTTTGCACCGTTAAATGAGGTTCAATAATAAAACATTATTGAACCTCATTTAACGGTGCAAAAATGCTTCAAAGTTGAATTTCTAAGTGTAAATCGATTGGAAAACGCAAAATAAAGCCGATTTATTAAAAACAAAATTTTTTGCAAGTCAAATAAAAATATTAATTTTAAAAATGATTTTTTAAAATTTTTAAATTATTAATATTTTCATAAAGTTTTTAACATGATTTATTTAACGTTTTAGGATTTTTTAAGTCTTTAAAAATTTTAAAAATTATTTTTAAAAATTCATAAAAATTATAAAAAATTTTAAAATTTTTTAAATGATTTTCTCGACGTTTCAGGATGTTTTAAGACTTTTAAAATTTTAAAATTTTTAAAAATTTTTTTTAAAAATTTTAAAATTTTAAAAGTCTTAAAACATCCTAAAACGTTGAGAAAATCATTTAAAAAATTTTAAAAATTTTTATAATTTTTATGAATTTTTAAGACTTAGAAAAATTTAAAAAAAAATTTTAAAAATTTTAAAAGTCTTAAAACATCCTGAAACGTTGAGAAAATCATGTAAAAATCTTTTAAAATTTTTAATAATTTTTATGAATTTTTGAAAACTTAGAAAAATTTTAAAAAAAAATTTTTAAAATTTTAAAATTTTAAAAGCCTTAAAACATCCTAAAACGTAAAAAAAATCATGTTAGAAATTTTAAAATTTTTAATATTTTAAAAATTTTAAAAAATCATTTTTAAAATCATTATTTTTATTTGACTTGCAAAAAATTTTGTTTTTAATAAATCGGCTTTATTTTGTGATTTCCAATCGATTTACACTTAGAAATTCAACTTTGAAGCATTTTTGCACCGTTAAATGAGGTTCAATAATAAAACATTATTGAACCTCATTTAACGGTGCAAAAATGCTTCAAAGTTGAATTTCTAAGTGTAAATCGATTGGAAAACGCAAAATAAAGCCGATTTATTAAAAACAAAATTTTTTGCAAGTCAAATAAAAATATTAATTTTAAAAATGATTTTTCAAAATTTTTAAATTATTAATATTTTCATAAAATTTTTAACATGATTTTTTTAACGTTTTAGGATTTTTTAAGTCTTTAAAAAT
>CM077524.1:19415549-19621172 GCA_039654895.1 Mongoloraphidia duomilia
ACTGCTCTCATGTGAAGAAGAAAAATAACAAACACATGACATACAATATTAATAAAGAATAAATCTGTATTATTTATGAATTAATAAAATGCTTTTTTAAATCTAATATATAAAATTCTCGTGTCGCGGTGTACGTTATTGAACTCCTCCGAAACGGCTGGACCGATTTTGATGAAATTTTGTGTGCTTATCGGGTAGGGTGAGAATCGGACAACATCTATTTTTCATTCCCCTAAATGTTAAGGGTGGTCCACCCCAAATTTTTTTTTTTTATTTTTTGGACAAAATTTTTTGTTTTAATTTTTTCATGATTCAGCATTGAAAAATACATACAACTCTAAATTTTCACCCTTATACGATCAACCCCTGATTTTTAATCGCGATTTTTATATTAAGCTTTAAAAAATACATATATGGCGAACGAGCGAAGCGAGTGAGTAGTGTATTTACAATATTCAAGCGAACGAGCGAAACGAGTGAGTAGTGTATTCATAATATTCAAGCGAACGAGCGAAGTGAGTGAGTAGTGTATTTATAATATTCAAGCGAACGAGCGATATATAAAATTCTCGTGTCGCGGTGTATGTTATTGAACTCCTCCGAAACGGCTGGACCGATTTTGATGAAATTTGGTGTGCTTATCGGGTAGGGTGGAGACACGGACAACATCTATTTTTCATCCCCCTAAATGTTAAGGGTGGTCCACCCCAATTTTTTTTTTTATTTTTTGGACAAAATTTTTTGTTTTAATTTTTTCATGATTCAGCATTGAAAAATACATACAACTCTAAATTTTCACCCTTATACGATCAACCCCTGATTTTTAATTGCGATTTTTATATTAAGCTTTAAAAAATACATATATGGCGAACGAGCGAAGCGAGTGAGTAGGCGAAAATATTCAAGCGAACGAGCGAAGCGAGTGAGTAGGCGAAAATATTCAAGCGAACGAGCGAAGCGAGTGAGTAGTGTATTAATAAAATTCAAACGAACGAGCGAAGCGAGTGAGTAATGTAATTATAATATTCAAGCGAACGAGCGAAGCGAGTGAGTAGTGTATTTATAATATTCAAGCGAACGAGCGAAGCGAGTGAGTAGTGTATTTATAATATTCAAGAGAACGAGCGAAGCGAGTGAGTACTGTATTAATAAAATTCAAACGAACGAGCGAAGCGAGTGAGTAATGTAATTATTCCTAGAAATTATTAACAACGTTTGCCGGATCAGCTATACTAAATATACGTGAGCGGAGTAATGGGTGACCGCTATTAAATCATAATTTCATACCACCCGAGCGAAGCCGGGACGGGTCCGCTAGTATCTTATATGTTTTAATTTTTACTCATAATCCTCTACATGCACAGCAAGGGCAGAGCAGGTATTCAAAAAAAAAAGATAAAAAATAAAAAAAATACAGACGGGAAACCGTCTACAACAAACGCCTTCATAGCGTTCACCGCCGCTCTCTCACAACCTTTGCAGTTGCAACCTCGGACTCAAGGTCGGTCGGAATGTTTGCATCGTGACAAGGTGCACTACCTCCCGACCTCGAATCAAATTTAGCGCACTCCAACGCTGTAGTTATAAATCGTAAACGAAGCTGCCAAACCGCGATTGGACGACAGCAACGTGTAGGCACCGCCTTGTCACATAATTAGAGTATAATGTCCACTTTGAAAAAAATTTTTTCAAAGGTGCCCTCCCACCCGATTTGCAAACGAAGCTGCCGAGCTGCGATTGGACGACAGCAACGTGTAGGCACCGCCTTGTCACATAATTAGAGTATAATGTCCACTTTAAAAAAAAATTTTTCAATGGTGCCCTCCCACCCGATTTGCAAACGAAGCTGCCGAGCTGCGATTGGACGACAGCAACGTGTAGGCACCGCCTTCCGCCTTTAATTTGAGTATAATGTCGACTTTTTTTTCCCCCGGAAAAGCCAAACCGTGTAGCTATGGCCTGTTGGAAAATGGCTTTTCCCGCTTGCAGGCTGCAGGTCACAGGCCCGGCGAATCATATCTACTCCGGAGTACCCCAAATTATATTATAGCGCTGCTATCAGTGTTACGAAGGCGTATAATTTAGTGGTTGTTCATTCCACTAATTAGGTACCCCTGAGTTCTTTTTGATCTGATGTGATGCTGGTGATCTTAGCAGGCAAAGGTTAAGATACTAACAATCCAGTGTAAAAATATATTTTATTAACAAAAAACAAAATAAAAATAAGTAGGTACTGCATAAAATTATAGTATTATAATTTTAGTTACAATAATTCAATTTAATATATAAAAAATATATGTACTCTGATTATACTTCGTTCGAGGTTTCCCAATGTTCCCGTGTCTTGTGTGTGTGTTAAGTCTCTGCCTGTTTGTCGTCCCGCGCATCAAGCACCCCTCCCGTGATGTGCGTCCTCCGTGCGCCGTACGTGTGTTGTGTTGTGTGTCCTGTTGTGTTGTCCGGTGTAAGGTATTTCTCGTATTTATATGATATGTGTCCCTTTTCCCCTGGTGCCTTTGCTCTAAATTTTGTATGACACGTGCGGATGGCGTGGTCAAATTCAAAAGAAATTGCGTCGTCAAAATTCTGTCAGTCAGCAAGTATTTGTTTATACAAACATAACATTTTAGGTAGTAATTTTCAATGCATTATTTATTTAAAAGTCAGTCTAAAATTATTAAGTTTTGTTTAGTTTTTTTAAACACTATTTATTCTCAAACGTGTCAAATAAATTAATTGGAGTTTATTAGATCAGATACGTGGTATTTATGTTGCGTCATACTTTTTTGAAGCATACTTATGGGACACATTTCATTACGCCATATTGCGCAATAGTTCTATGAACCCTTTCAACAGAAAGTAAAGCCGTAAAGACTATTTGATTTCCTAAGTAGCGCTCAGTCAACATTGCCCGATAACGGCACGATTTATAAATACCTGTTAGGTATAAGGAGAAAATAAAACACGTCTTTCCACATTCAAAAAACCAACTCACAATAATCTTTATTCTTTACTAATCATTTTTCAATACGACAATGTTCACATTGATATAACACTTTTTCCTGACATTGCAATATTATATCATACGCAGTCGGCCAGCGTAAGATGGACCAGTATAATATTTCCAGCATCACTCTACTAAGTCCTTGGAATGTTAACCTTGACATTCGGCCTCCCTGACCCTCTGGCGACCTCGCCAGTGCAAAAAGGCGACGTATCCTTGTCATGGCTGCTAGCTGCTGTCCTGCCAAACAAAATTAATTGCGAGTACTAACTGTATATAAATCTACCAACTACCATTTACATTTGTCTTTCGTTAATTGTAAATTGTATAGTTGGTAAGTTTTCACTAAATTATCGTGACTTCTGTTACCACAATAATTACTTTCATTTTGAACAGGTGAACTTTGTTACCACCTCATTGTGATCTTTGTTACCACAATTATACTTTCTTTTTTTTTTTTCTTTTACACAGGTGAACTTTGTTACCACCTCATTGTGACCTTTGTTACCACCTCATTGTGATCTTTGTTACCACCTCATTGTGACCTTTGTTACCACCTCATTGTGACCTTTGTTACCACCTCATTGTGACCTTTGTTACCACCTCATTGTGACCTTTGTTACCACCTCATTGTGACCTTTGTTACCACCTCATTGTGACCTTTGTTACCACCTCATTGTGACCTTTGTTACCACCTCATTGTGACCTTTGTTACCACCTCATTGTGACCTTTGTTACCACCTCATTGTGACCTTTGTTACCACAATTATACTCTTTTTTTTTTTTTTTTTTTTAATTAACAAATTTTATTTAACAGTCATAAGAATCGTCCGGCCACATTGCCATTCGTATTGAATCTGTTCTGAACCATAAGCGGTTTGTATAACATTCACAATCATTATTCATCTTAAATAGAACAATATATGTATTGAACAGTAAAATAAACATTTGTCCCAGTCTAACATTTATACAATCTTTATATTGGACTGCGTAAGCAATAATTAATATATTAGGTTGATGTTTGGTACAATATACAGGCAGGCTCCAAAATGTAAATACAGGACGCCCACACAACTGCGTTGTAGAATCAGGGAATTTCCTACACGGCCAATTCTGACAATAGTATCGACCCGATACTGTAGTTATCAAACTGTAACATAAAACATAACAAATAATTAGAGATAATGCAGAAAGAAACATGAATAAATTTCAGTTTCTTTCTTTTATTTTCTTTTCACTCTAAACCTTCGGTTTCCATATAATATTTATTTCCAAAGCTCCTTCGGTCTTTTGGACCTTGAACTCAGAGGTGCCTCGCGTACTTGTGTCACGCATGACATCCATGCGATACAGCACTTGTTTATCCAGAATCTGTGAACTCAGAGGTATCTCGTGTACTTGTAGTGTCACACATGACATCTCGCAGAAGTTCACGAATACTTGTTTCACCAGCATCCTCTACTTCATTTACAACTTCAGGCCACAGCCTAATTTTAACATGAACCATAACCGTTTTTATATAGCTCGCAAGCTCTGAACGGGTTCAACTGCATAAAATCTTGTAGACAAGCTCAGGGACGATTCAAGTTTGTCTTGCTACCTCAGATTAAAACATTTTCTGTTGTATAGTAAGCTCAGTGACAACTACGGTTTGTCTTACTATACCCAAATGCCATATTGTAAACAAGCTCAGTGACGATTTCAGTTTGTCTTGCAACTCAAGCTCAGGGACCTTCATCGTTTGTCTTACTACAGTCCCTTACTAGGATTCTCGAACCCTATAAGGTTTCAAAACTTCTTTTCAAGTTTTCATTTATTTTTACTTTCAAAGCCAACATCACCAGCGTTCAACGTACATATATTTTATCCACCTTTTTCTGTTCAGAATCTATCAAACTTTTAGTCTGGCATCTCATCGCAACAAGATCCATTCTCTTAAATTCGATATCACTGAACTTTTCCACATACATGTGTTGAACAACTAGCACCCTTAGTTTTGACTTTATAGCCTAACAACAATACAATTGCCGATTTACCTGTAACTCCGTTACAGTTAGCATTCAAATCAGCCTGTATGTTTCAATATACTTATCCCATTTTGGTTTCGTCATTCTCCTTGAGTAAACAGCTCAAGGCCATCAAAATGGTACGATGCTATATCTTTTGATTTGACATTTTGTCCGTACGGTTTCTATCTACAGATTCTTACAAAATACCAAAACTCATTGGAATTCTGTATAGTACACAGGACCACTGCTCATGAATAGTACACTGGACTAATTCCTCTTGGGCCACCGTTGCAATACCACATGGGCTTCTCCAAAGTCACGACATACTGGTCGACATAGCCAATCAAACTGATCTCCATCTTATAGGCTCACTGAACCTGTGGCAGCAAACTTAACTTGTCAATACATCTGACCTGTACCAGACTGCTAAGAGCCACCCTGTACAGAAAAACACAAGAACATTAGCCAGTCCAGATATCAGTTTCAAAATTCATAATTCAGTCAGTCATTTAATCTTTCTCATTACTTTATTCCTAATCTTAATACAATCATACTCATAAAGCGATCTCTTTCAATTATTTTATCAGGTTCAACAATATTGTCATTTAACTTTCACGCCATCCATAATATTATAAAACGTACAAAAATATACTAATAACTTTTTAGTGAACCCTTTTGACATTTGTTGTCTGTGACGTAATTGAAACGTCTAAAGCTATTTGAAAAATAAACTTTCGGTTAATCATTTCCAATGATTCTTGCAAAATTATTGATTCGCAAAGACTAATCATTCAATTGCAAAACAATATAACTATCACACTAATATCATGGTAAGTCTAAATTCAAAACTTGATAGAGCTTCCATTTTATTATTCCAGCAAAACAATGCACCAGCTTGCATCAATTAAATTTACTTTTCAACATCAGTTCCATAAACAAATTCAGCTTTGATTTTATGAAAATAAATACAATTCAAATCTCAGTATTAACAAGTCCTTGAAAATCACACACTTTAAACTTGACCTGAACCCCCTACGTCTGACAAATTATAAATTTGTCAACAAATCCGATATCACACAAGTCAGGGCTGTGTTACCACAATTCAAATAGAACTAACTTTATACAACATCAAACTGATTAAAGTTGTAACTGTTACAAATTACAATTCCATACATTTTATATTGTTGCATCGGAATTATCAGAATCCTGTACGTTTGTCAAGACGTGAGATTATCAGTCAGATTCTAGCAGTCATAAACATATTCCTGTCATAAAACTCATATGAGTATTCATAGTTCAAATTACACATTTTATCATCGTAATTAGTTGATTATTCAGTCTATCATAACTCAACAGGACATTTCCAAACCACTGTACAGTGTACACATACATTCATGACACGACACCTTTAAGCCGTTGCCAACGACATGGTTACTTTAAAACCATTACCAACATACATTTCTCTCAACTCTAATAATACAATGGTCTCATTTCAACCAACAACATAGATCTCCTTTCAACCCTATTACGGACACACCATAATCTTCGCATTTAGTACGCAACATAATGCGGAACTAAGTTTACGGACACGCTGTAAGCATCACATACATATCATGATCTTCGCATTTAGTATACAACATAATGCGGAACAACATTTACGGACACACTGTAACATTACTGACTGTATGAAACATTAAATTGTACTTCAAGGTCATAACACGTTTATAGACAGCTTGTATAAATGAGCCATTTATCGACTGCCTACATTACTCGTCAACATTAAAGTGAAACTCTATAAAAGAATTCTTCCAGCTTTACACATCCCTGATCCATGAAAGCCAACTACTATAGAAAATCAATCTAACAGTCTGTTGTCTGAGCTTTGTCAGGCCATAAACCAAGTAACCCACTGAAGTACTCTCAATTTCGGTCAACAATCTCAATCATACAGAATTTCAGTTAGTAATCATTACTAAGAACTTTCAGATAATCGATCAATTATTATATCTTTCATTCCATGACGTAACCAAGTCAAATTTGTACTGAAAAATCGTTCAAGATTTTTAACACTTTATCAACCGACATATTAATACATCGCTCGTCCTTTCCTGACACAATAATCATGTGTGATTTCACATCTTATTTACTGCACTGTACAACAGTATCCGACACTGGACAGTCTGAACACATCTCACGCAATTTCAACATTTTCAACCAGTCCAATTGCGATCACATCTCTTCATACTGCGAGTGTATAATTTCCAACAACAATTTTAACTAAACATCAATGTTATTACGTTAATATATAACTTCGGTTAAAAGCAACACTTTTTCAAGACGTCGACGCTTTTCACGACCATCAAAACTTCAAATACACACTGTATTCATTACTTTTTGATATCTCTCTACATAACGTCTCACAATTCCAAAAATATTTAACTTTCAATTTTTATCACTTTAAATTTATTTTAAGATCACACTGGAACACCAGCCTTAGTAAACTGAACTTTACCGTTTACACTATTTCATTTTTTTCAACGAAAACAACACATACATTAAATTCAACATCTACATGTTCGTTACAATACTCATTTCGTAAATCATCATAACTGTATAAGAATTTAGCACCAACTGCCATCTTTTACCACGTATCTTTATAATTTTCTCACTACATTTTCCTATTTATCTTTATCGTTTACATCGTTATCCCGTTTATCATTAAACATTAACGCAACGTAAGAAAACCGTCAATACCACATACATAATTATAATATTTAATTTTATATTGTGACAATGACGCAAAAATTCATCATTACATAAATTCATCTGTCACCACAAAAATTCAATTTTTAGACTCAAACGTAATCACATCACGTTGACAAACTTTTTGCACTGTTATCAGGATCAAATTATCAAACAGCCGAAATTTAATACGCGTCGCCATTAAGATTGACGGCGGAACCTGCGGCGTAGTACTCTACATTACATAAGTTCACCACGTCTTATTAACATTTCTTAATTTCGCAAAATGTACATAAATCACGACGACCAAACTGGTTCAACAATACCCGAATAGTTTTTCACCAAAACGAATATAACCAGACAACCCGACAAGTTGTCGCACTTGTTTCATTGTTTCGGGTTCTTTCCTATGCAAAATACTTCTACTTTATCTATGGACGTTTTTGAGTAATAATCCCACTTCTGAATTGTTAGGTATAAGGAGAAAATAAAACACGTCTTTCCACATTCAAAAAACCAACTCACAATAATCTTTATTCTTTACTAATCATTTTTCAATACGACAATGTTCACATTCATATAACACTTTTTCCTGACATTGCAATATTATATCATACGCAGTCGGCCAGCGTAAGATGGACCAGTATAATATTTCCAGCATCACTCTACTAAGTCCTTGGAATGTTAACCTTGACATACCATTATTTTCTTTCAGCTGATATTAATTAAATTAGTATGAATTTTCTACCTATCAGTATGAGATTTTTTTTTTTTTTTTGAAAAAAGAAAGGTACCTACAGCGATTACTCTCGCCAAACCAGCCCTACTCCAAAAAAAGAATTGTTTTGTCTGTTTTCATAATTAATTTTTTCATGTACCTATCTAGAATATTTTTTACTGAAAATAATTTTATTGAAAAATGTGTTCTCCATAAGTCATAATGTTAATTTATATTCCTTGAATGGGCAATGTTGATTTAAAGACTTCCACAAACGGGCAATGTTGCTTGTGGATTACTAAATCAAAAGTCACTTTTTCATTATATTCAAAAGTTTTCTTACGTAGAAAAGTGTTATTTAAGTAATAAGTAATACCTATAAAAAATTTCACAATTTTCTTATATCTATTTCTCATGGTGACCGATACAGGGTTAACAAAAAAAAACCTCCTTCAAAAAGCCACCAAAAAGAGGAAAATAATGAAATTTTGAGGTCAGTGCCAATTTAATAAAATATGAAGTGTGTTAAAAAGAACGATATTAATCAGTAATCACTATACTATACTTTTTAACCGACTTCATATTTTATTAAATTGGCACAGACTTCAAAATTTCATTATTTTCCTCTTTTTGGTGGATTTTTGAATGTAACAATGCCAGTCTTATTAGTAGTACTGTATTTTTTTTCTCTATCCTTTCGTTTTCTGTTTTATATAATTTAATAATTTACGTAATAAACTGGCATTGATACAAAATAATTATTCATTTTTCAATTTTTAAAAATCAGTTCTGACTTTTGCCTTCTGCGGTTATTAAGTCATAAATCAAGTAATAAGTATCTATTTAAAAATAATTTTTCAAAATCAAGAGTTTGTTAAGAGCCAGACCTCTATACAAAAGATTTGAAATAAAATAAAATAATAATTTGATAATATTAATTTCAACAATTTAATATACAATAATTGATAATCGCGTTTCTAA
Source organism: Mongoloraphidia duomilia (assembly GCA_039654895.1). Taxonomy (NCBI): domain Eukaryota; kingdom Metazoa; phylum Arthropoda; class Insecta; order Raphidioptera; family Raphidiidae; genus Mongoloraphidia; species Mongoloraphidia duomilia. The sequence continues at coordinate 19,425,004 of CM077524.1, forward strand.
ATAAATAGTTAATTATATCTCAAAGGACAGGCTGTACAGTGTAAGTAATTTTTTTTTTTTAAAAACATATCTTTTTCTATAATATTATTTACATCTTCATAACAAAGTAACGTTCAATAATAATTTGTATTGTATTCTTTTATAAAATTTATTCTAATTGCATAACAATAAACGGATTATGAAATGAGAAAAAAACTGATTTATTCACTTATAAACTTTTCGTTTTAACTAAAATTATTAAAATCAATAAATTATAAAATAATAAAAATTAATTGTGGCAAAAGTTTGCAAAAGCACGAGCTTCCACTGCGCAGAAAACAAAACGTCACATGAAGAAGGTTTTTTTGTGTTTTATATCTATAATATCTGGGTGGCCGAGCTTTGCTCGGATATGTTCAATAAAAATAGTACTTGTATGCTGTGAGATATTATTTTCTCAGAATATTATTCCGAAACGAATTTATTTCTGAAACATAATTTAAAATAATTGTTTCTATTAAATATTTTAAATACTCGTACCTATGTGTATTTTTAAGCGTAAAAACTATAAGTATCAACTTGAATCAAGCATTTTTTCCTGTAAATATTACTTAGGTCGCCATTTTCAAATCTACCGCCGTTATTGTTTTGTTGACTGAAGAACTTGCAAAAACCGATTTTCTTAGATTGTAAAAATGCTCGAATCAGATGAAATTTTGCTTGCCCGTTGCCGTTTTAATAATCCATTTTTAAACATTGATACCAAATATCAACTTTATCGAAGTACTTTTTCTCTGTGATGTCATCTTAGCAACTTCCAGTAAATTTCAAATATTTTTTTTGCAGTACCTACTGAAAAACTCACAAAAATCGATTTTCGAAGAAATAGAATTCATATTTTATCTTTTAATAACAAACGTCAGACTATAAACCTGCAGCGCAAAACTTTTTTGCATGCATCTTCACCATAGTTTTCAAAAATCGATTGTTTTGATATACTGCATGCCTGCGCCGTGCAAATTTTTAGGCAAAAATTTTTTGTATGTATCTTAACAATAGTTTTCAAAAATCGATGTGTTTTTACACAGACTCGCGGCGCCAGAAGTGCGGCCCTTCGGGCCGCCTGTTTGTCATTATTTACATATTGTGCAAGACACTTCTTATATTAGTGTTCATTTACAGTTTTAACTCTTGTGATATATTATACAAAATCTATATAGAAATAGGCTTCGAATCGATCTGACAATTGACCGAGTTATAAACAAAAAAACTCCTTTTTTTAATTACTCCCCTCTGGGACCAAGATTCCTACCTAGATCGATTGCTCGCCCCTAAAAATCCCCATTCTGTAAATTTCATCAAAATCGTTAGTCGTTTTTGAGAAAAAAAGTCTAGGTAAGATTATACGTCATACTATATTTAACGTACATATATATATTTTATATAGGTAATATAAAAATAACATACTTACCTATTTATTTAAATATTAGTTAAAACTACTTACATAATTAGGTTTAGTTTTTATTGCTGTTACTTTTTACTATACAAATAGTTCACGGATTATTTTAATAAGTTAAAAATTCTGTCAGAGTATTTTGACATATAAATAATGAAAGTAGTTTGTTTTCTCCAAAGCCTACTCACGATATTACAATGTTTTGAAAGGCGAAAAAACCGTTTTTAAAAATGATAAAATCGATAGGAAAACAAATTTTTCCAGGGATGAGTCCTAGCTAAATCGATTTTTTGCCCCCCGAAACCCCTTTTCGGTAAATTTGATCAAAATCGTTAGAGCCGTTTTCGAGAAAATATTTATATAGGTACATATATACGTAGAAACATAGAAACATATATACAAGATTTACTCGTTTAATTAATAAAAATATCTGGGTGGCCGAGCTTTGCTCGGATGAGTTCAATAAAAACAGTACTTAATATGCTGTGAGATATTATTTTCTCAGAATATTATTCCGAAACGAATTTATTTCTGTAACATAATTTAAAATAATTGTTTCTGATATTTTAACTACCTATGTGTATTTTTAAGCGTAAAAACTAAGTATCAACTTGAATCAAGCATTTTTTCCTGTAAATATTATTTAGGTCGCCATTTTCAAATCTACCGCCGTTATTGTTTTGTTGACTGAAGAACTCGCAAAAACCGATTTTCATAGATTGAATATCTTGTAAAAATGTTCGAATCAGATGAAATTTTGCTCGCCCGTTACCATTTTAACAATCCAATTTTAAGCATTAATACCAAATATCAACTTTATCGAAGTACTTTTTCTCTGTGATGTCATCTTAACAACATCCAGTAAATTTCAAATATTTTTTTTTGTATAGGTACCTACTGAAAAACACAAGAATCGATTCTTTTAATAACAAACGTCAGACTATAACCTGCGCAAAACTTTTTTTGCATGTATCTTTACCATAGTTTTTAAAAATCGATGTGTTTTGATATACATGCCTGCGGCGCTAGAAGTGCGGCCCTTTGGGCCGCCGTGCCAATTTTTAGATACTCAAAACTTTTTTGTATGTATCTTAACAATAGTTTTTAAAAATCGATGTGTTTTTACACAGACACGCGGCGCCAAAAGTGCGGCCCTTCGGGCCGCCGTTTTGTCATTACTTACGTATTGTGCAAGGCACTTCTTATATTAGTGTTCATTTACAATTTTGACACTTGTGATATATTATATAAAATCTATGTAGAAATAGACTTCGAATCAATCTGACTTTAATTGAGCGAGTTATAATAAATAAAAAACACCTTTTTTTTAATTGCTCCCCTCTGGAACCAAAATTCCTACCTAGATCGATTTCTCGCCCCGAAAAATCCCCATTCTGTAAATTTCATCAAAATCGTAAGGCTGAGGCTACATTGACGCCGTTTCCGACCAGATCAGATCCGTATTGTCGGATGTGAACGAACACCAGTAACCTTATTGAAGTGGCTACAGTTATCACTTCAGACCGCGCCAGATATCAGACTGCAACAGACAAGTTCCGACGGTCGGACGATATTTGATATTTTCGTCAGACTACGGCCGTACATTTGACAGTTTTCAACAAAAAGTGTTTAGTCCAGTCACGAGAGGAAGTCCACCTTGCGTTTTGTGCAGCAAATGATTTTATTTTTTTGAGTCCTCAAGAATGTTTAGGAGATGTCAAATCCAAGTTTGCGACCTCTAAAACAGGGCGGGAGAATTTTGGTGGGCTAAAAACCACGATTTTTTTGCGCTTTTTTCGGTTTCTTGCTTATAACATGGAAACGGCTAGTCCTAACGAAAAAATGGCTCTATTAAAAATTAAAGGGCACAAAATTTACTTCAAAATACACTAGTCAAATATGTTTATGTTCCCATTTTTACCGACTCTACAGAACTTAGAAAATCGCCAAAATTTACCAAAATGAAAAAAAAGCATTTTTTCAAGCTTTAACTATTGAAAAACTCGAATAGCCTATAACCTTCCTTAATAAACGGGCTATCTAAGAAAAAAAAAATTTTCAAATCGGCTTGGTAGTTCCAGAGATTAGCGCGTTCAAGCAAAAAAAAAATAAACTCTTTTTTTGTTTGAACGCGCTGATTTCAGGAACTACAAGTCCGATTGAAAAAATTTTTTTTGTGTTAGATAGCCCGTTTATTAAGGAAGGTTATAGGCTATTCGAATTTTTTTAAATTCAATCCCAAAGGGGGTAAACGGGGGTGTAAGAATTTTTGTTATTACTAAAAATCTTACACCCACGTTTTACCCCCTTTGGGGTTAAATTTAAAAAAAACTCGTATATCCTATAACCTTCCTCAATAAACGGGCTATCTAACAAAAAAAAAATTTTTTTAATGGGACTTGTAGTTCTTGAGATTAGCGCGTTCAAACAAAAAAAGAGTTTATTTTTTTTTGTTTGAACGCGCTAATTTCGGGAACTACCAGTCCGATTTGAAATTTTTTTTTTGTTAGATAGCCCGTTTATTAAGGAAGGTTATAGGCTATTCGATTTTTTTTTTTTTAATTCAATCCCAAAGAGGGTAAAACGTGGGTGTAAGATTTCTTGTTATTACAATAAATCCTACACTCCCGTTTTCAGCCTTTGGGATTGAATTTTTAAAAAACTCGTATAGGGTCTCAATGATTACTACTTTGCTTCTTCTACAGACTAGTAGTTCCTGAGATTAGCGCTTTCAAACAAAAAAGAGTTTTTTTTTTTGTTTTTCTATGTCCTGTAGAGTCGGTAAAAATCGAAACAAAAACATATTTAACTAGTGGATTTTGAAGTAAATTTTGTGCCCTTTAATTTTGAATAGGGCCATTTTTTTGATAGGACCAGCCGTTTTTATGTTATAAGCAAAAAACCGAAAAAAGTGCAAAAAAATAATGGTTTTTAGCCCACCAAAACTCCCCCACCCTGTTTTAGAGGTCGCAAACTTGGATTTAACATCTCCTAAACATGCTTGAGGACACAAAAAAATAAAATCATTTGCTGCACAAAACGCAATGTGGACCTACCTTTTTAAGCTCTCGTGACTGGACTAGTTGTGTATCCTAAATTTATGCTAGCTATTATTACCATTTTATTTAAATATCAATTGTGAGTATGGACAAATCACTTTTAATTGATCTAATACGTGAAAATCCTCCTATTTGGGATAAAAGATTTAAGATACCACAACAGGGACGTGAAAGGTCTTATTGGCGAAAAAATGAATCTTTCAGGTATGATTTAAAAGTATAATAATTTGTTTAATCTATGATCAGTAGTCCTTAAATTGAAAGTAAATTAGCTCTGATCGATTTCAACGCATTGTTGAAGTTTGTTTTGTTTGTTGTTTATAATAGGGCTCAGAATTTTTCAAATTAAAGTATTCGAATATTCATTTAAACTTCTATTCGAATAGTTAAAATTAATAAAAACTGAAAAAGGTCCAAAATTTCGCTGTTTTTTGGATTTTTACAAAGATCCGGCAGTCTGCCGAGATCGAAATAGTCACGGCCCTCACTACACTGGTTTCCTAACAATTTTTAAATCAAACAATGCTGGGCAGTCATAACAAATAGCATAACTATTGTTATATTTTGTTAAATGATTGAAAAAAATACATTATATTTCTGGAAGAATTGTTATCTCTATCGCTAATCTAAAATCATAAATCACATATTGAAATCAAAACATAAACAGAGCAATGAGCAATAATTGGCGACAAACGATACTCAGGACTCAGAGACGCCAAAAAAAAAGAACAGCTGTTGTATAAATCTAACTAATATTATAAATGTGAAAGTTTGGATGTATGGATGGATGTATGGATGTATGGATGGATGTTTGTTACTCAATCACGTCGAAACGGCTGAACGGATCTGGATGAAATTTGGCACAGAGATAGATTATAGTCTGGAATAGCACATAGGCTATTTTTTATCCCGGAAAAATGTACGGTTCCCGTGGGATAGTTTTGTTTTTGTTTTTCACTTAGCAAGGGATCGACATGATTTTATGCATAGTGGTAGTTTGGGGGTCAGAGAATATTATAGGCTAATTTTTATCCCGAAAAAATGTACGGTTCCCGTGGGATAGATTTGTTTTTGTTTTATCTCTGTTACTACTAAACCGATTCTAAAAATTCTTTCACTAATAGAAAGCTACGCAGGGGGGGGAGATTCTCGCGGGGGGAAACAAATTAGGGGGGAAGATTCTCGCGGGGGGATAACAAATTAGGGGGGAATATTCTCGCGGGGGGATAACAAATTAGGGGGGAAGATTCTCGCGGAGGGATAACAAATTAGGAGGGAAGATTCTTGCGGGGGGATAACAAATTAGGGGTGGATGTTTGTTACTCAATCACGTCGAAACGGCTGAACGGATCTGGATGAAATTTGGCACAGAGATAGATTATAGTCTGGAATAGCACATAGGCTATTTTTTATCCCGGAAAAATGTACGGTTCCCGTGGGATAGTTTTGTTTTTGTTTTTCACTTAGCAAGGGATCGACATGATTTTATGCATAGTGGTAGTTTGGGGGTCAGAGAATATTATAGGCTAATTTTTATCCCGAAAAAATGTACGGTTCCCGTGGGATAGATTTGTTTTTGTTTTATCTCTGTTACTACTAAACCGATTCTAAAAATTCTTTCACTAATAGAAAGCTACGCAGGGGGGGGGAGATTCTCGCGGGGGGAAACAAATTAGGGGGGAAGATTCTCGCGGGGGGATAACAAATTAAGGGGGAATATTATCGCGGGGGGATAACAAATTAGGGGGGAAGATTCTCGCGGAGGGATAACAAATTAGGAGGGAAGATTCTTGCGGGGGGATAACAAATTAGGGGTGGAGATTCTCGCGGTGGGATAACAAATTAGGGGGGGAAATTCTCCCGGGGTGATAACAAATTAGGGGGGAAGATTCTCGCCGGGAGATAACAAATTAGGGGGGAAGATTCTCGCGGGGGGATAACAAATTAGGGGGGAGGATTCTCGCGGGGAGATAACAAATTAGGGGGGAAGATTCTCGCGGGGGGAAGATTTTCGCGAGGGGATAACAAATTAGGGGGGGGAGATTCTCGCGTGGGGATAACAAATTAGGGTGGAAGATTCTCGCGGGGGGATAACAAATTAGGGGGGAAGATTCTCGCGGGGGGATAACAAATTAGGGGGGGAGATTCTCGCGGGGGGATAACAAAATAGGGGGGAAGATTCTCGCGGTAGGATAACAAATTTTGCACAGGAGTTCCTTATATAGGTATCGTAGGTGAGCAATAATGTATAAATAAAATTCGAGCGAACGAGCGAAGCGAGTGAGTAATGTATTATTAATATTCGAGCGAAGCGAGTGAGTAATGTATTATTAATATTCGATCGAACGAGCGAAGCGAATGATGAATGTATTTATAAAATTCGAGCGATCGAGCGAAGCGAGTGAGTAATGTATTAATAATATTCAAGCGAACGAGCGAGGCGAGTGAGTAATATTTAATAATATTCAAGCAAACGGGTGAGTTATGTGTTAATAAAATCCGAGCGAACGAGCGAAGCGAGTGAGTTATGTATTATAAAATTCGAGCGAATAAACACTACCAGCCCGGCTTCGTTTTGCAGGAGAAGAATTTCTCGCGGGGGGGATAATAAATTATAAATCATAAAATACGTGGGCGAAGCCACGGGTAACGGCTAGTGTATAATAAATGTTATTGTTGAACAACGATAAAAAATAATAAAAGCAGTGCATTTTGATTTTCATTTGAATCCGGAAAGTCTATGAAAAATATTTAAATATCCAAATATTCAAAATTTGCACATCAAAAATTATTATTGTTCAACAAAGAAAAACTGTTTCGGTTATTTAGAGCTTATAAAAAAACTATTCAAATATGTATTTGAATATTTGAAATTCGAATATTCTAATATTGAATAAATCTGTTTTGAAAGTATTCGACCATTCGAATATTCATTTATTCGAATAAATTCGGAGCCCTGGTTTATAATATGTACAATACATATTCTGCACATTTTTCATTTTAATTAAAAATTTTACAAAGGTGATAAACAGTTTGTTTGAAACCGAACCGATCCGATAGGCCCGTTAAAATAAACGTTCAGGTCTTCTCTAATTTGTTTCGCATCATTTTACTTTTAAACCCGTCGGATATTATCCACTCCCTATGTAGCTGTAGCCACTTCGTCTGAAGTGTCTGATTTGGTCTGGTTTGGTCTGATTGGATCTGATCTGATACGGTTCTAGTGTAGCCTCAGACTTAGTCGTTTTTGAGAAAAAAAGGTCTAGGTAAGATTATACGTCATACTACATTTAACGTACTTACCTATACATATTTTATATAGGTAATATAAAAATAACATACCTATTTATTTAAATATTAGCTAAAACTACTTACATAATTATGTTTAGATTTTATTGTTGTCATTTTTTTACTTTTCAAATAATTACTGATTATTTTAATAAGTTAGAGATTGACTGTCAGAGTAATTTTGACATAAATAATGAAAATAGTTTGTTTTTTCCAAAGCCTACTCACAATGCGACACTGTTTTATGACGTTAAAAAAACTGTTTTTTAAAATGATAAAATCGATAAGAAAACGAATTTTTCCAGGAATGAGACCTAGCTAGATAGATTTTTTGGCCCCCGAAACCCCTTTTCGGTAAATTTGATCAAAATCGTTAGAGCCGTTTTCGAGAAAATATTTATATAGGTACATATATACATAGGTACATATACAGGGTGTATCACAGAAAACCGAACATAGGGAAAACTCCATTGTGCAAATTAGTTAGGATCAACGATTACTTGGGCCACATATGAGAATGGGTACCATGGTAACGCTGACTAACCATTATTTAATAACAATAATAGCTAATAATAAAATTAAGGAAAATCGCAGGATAGTGGACAAATATTTGATTTATTAAATTAAATGTACGACGTTTCGTTTATATATTTAAACTTTTTCAAGTACACAAAAATAACAATAACATTGTTATTTTTGTGTACTTGAAAAAGTTTAAATATATAAACGAAACGTCGTACATTTAATTTAATAAATCAAATATTTGTCCACTATCCTGCGATTTTCCTTAATTTTATTATAATCACGATGGACACGATTTCTAATATAAATAATAGCTAATAATGAATAATTATAAAAACCAGTTAAAATAAATTCTTCAATATTAAATGAATTTATTTTTATTAATGAAACAATTTTTTATTAAGAAAATCTTTTTTTAACTAATAATTAAACAAAACAAACAGTTAAAATAAAAAATTAAAGCAAATGTTCAAATAAACCTCCATTTTGAATTAAGCAGTGGCTTAATCGGTTACAAAAACTTTGTCTCACTTTATCTAACATTACAGGAGTCATATTGAAACATACTTCGACGACTTTGTCTTTAAGTTCATCCAGATTTTGTCAAATTTTGTCAAATGCATTTGTTACTGTATACGTACACCATGGTAATCATGGTAACGACCTCTGAATAGAGGGAAAAGCAATCTCTGATCTTAACTAATTTGTACTGTGTACTTTTCCCTATGTTCGGTTTCCTGTGATACACCCTGTATACAAGATTTACTCGTTTAATAATATAGGGGGATATCTATCTTCTATACAGTGTGTCCACAGACTCATCCTCAACATGGGGATCTCCGTTGTTATGGGAGATAGAGATTTGGTTAAATGAGACAAAATGTGCAGACTCTCCAGTACCACTACCCTGCGTCGTCAAACTTTCCATATTTTGCTTGGTTCGCGACCGACAGTTGAAAAACGAGATTTACCTATTTTCGTTTTTTGTTTATAACTCGCTTATTAAGTAAGTTAGAAAAAAAATATTTTCACTTTCTTAAGGCCCTTTTTTATGAAGATTTCAAATCTCTTTTCATATTTTTATTTACTTTTATAGTTTTAGAGATACTTGTATTAACTTTGTTTTTTTAAATACACGTCAAAGATGGCCATGACACCATTCGAAAGAGATTTCTTTTCTCTTTAATTCGATATGAGGGTTGATGGATTTGTTTTCAAAAATAACAGAGTTATACGTAAAACACTGATTTTTAATAAAAGGCTATGCTAAATTAATTGACAAAACAACATAAGGCTTAGCAAACAGTTAAAATTCGCGTTGGCTTTGTAAACGGCTGTTTTGTTTAGCTATCAAAGTGTCGTTTGTTGCTAATTTGTCAGTTTACTAAGTGATTTATAAAATTTACTTTTGTTATCATGGAACCATTTTGTAACAATGAAAAATAAGCGATTTTCAACAATTGATCGTAAAACAGTAGTTTTGTCTTCTTTAATTATTCGCGTTGACTGAGTAAACGGCTTTTTAAATGATCCCATAGTTTATTAAATTTACTCGTAAGTTTCTGTAAATAGACGAATGGGGTTGTCTTCGTTCTGGATACTGATCGAAGTACATTTCTGCAGCTCTGGTCGAATTTTTGTGACATAGAATGTAACAAGATAACATATCAAATTTTTCATTGTTACAAAATGGTTCCATGATAACAAAAGTAAATTTAATAAATCACTTAGTAAACTGACAAATTAGCAACAAACTACACTTTGATAGCTAAACAAAACAGCCGTTTACTAAGCCAACGCGAATTTCAACTGTTTGCTAAGCCTTCTGTTGTTTTATCAATTAATTTAGCATAGCCTTCTATTAAAAATCAGTGTTTTACGTATAACTCTGTTATTTTTGAAAACAAATCCATCAACCCTCATATCGAATTAAAGAGAAAAGAAATCTCTTTCGAATGGTGTCATGGCCATCTTTAACGTGTATCTAAAAAAACAAAGTTAATACAAGTATCTCTAAAACTATAAAAGTAAATAAAAATATGAAAAGAGATTTGAAATCTTCATAAAAAAGGGCCTTAAGAAAGTGAAAATATTTTTTTTCTAACTTACTTAATAAGCGAGTTATAAACAAAAAACGAAAATAGGTAAATCTCGTTTTTCAACTGTCGGTCGCGAACCAATCAAAATATGGAAAGTTTGACGACGCAGGGTAGTAGTACTGGAGATTCTGCACATTTTGTCTCATTTAACCAAATCTCTATCTCCCATAACAACGAAGATCCCCATGTTGAGGATGAGTCTGTGGACACACTGTGTATATATAAAACAGTTCCGTTACTGACTGATTGATTGACTGACAGACAACGCCCAGGTCAAACCGCTGAAGATATAAACTTGAAATTTGGACAGTATGTTCCTTTTGTGACGTAGGCACCCACTAAGAAAGGATTTTTCGAAATTCAACCCCTAAGGGGGTTAAATAGGGGATGGAAGTTGGTATGGAAATTTGTCATTTTTGAAGTTAGAAGCATGAAATTTTGCACAAAAGTTTCTTATATAACGTAGGTGAGCACTAAGAAATTTTTTTTTGAAAATTCATCCCCTAAGGGGGCTAAAAAGGGGATGAAAGTTTGCATGGAAGTTCGTCATTTTTGAAGTTAGAAGCATGACATTTTGCATAGGAGTTCCTTATATAACGATGGGGGGCCCTAAGAAATTTTTTTTTGAAAATTCAACCCCTAAGGGGGTTAAAAAGGGGATGAAAGTTTGCATGGAAGTTCGTCATTTTTGAAGTTAGAAGCATGAAATTTTGCACAGAAGTTTCTTAAATAACGTAGGTGAGCATTAAGAAATTTTTTTTTTGAAAATTCAACCCCTAAGGGGGCTAAAAAGGGGATGGAAGTTTGCATGGAAGTTCGTCATTTTTGAAGTTAGAAGCATGACATTATGCACAGGAGTTCCTTATATTACGTAGGTGAGCAATAAGAAAGGATTTTTCGAAATTCAACCCCCAAGGGGGTTAAATAGGGGATGAACGTTTGTATGGAAATTCCTCATTTTTGAAGTTAAAAGCATGAAATTTTGCACAAAAGTTTCTTATGTAACGTAGGTGAGCACTAAGAATTTTTTTTTGAAAATTCAACCCCTAAGGGGGCTAAAAAGGGGATGAAAGTTTGCATGGAAGTTCGTCATTTCTGAAGTTAGAAGCATGACATTTTGCACAGGAGTTCCTTATATTACGTAGGTGAGCAATAAGAAAGGATTTTTCGAAATTCAACCCCCAAGGGGGTTAAATAGGGGATGAACGTTTGTATGGAAATTCGTCATTTTTGAAGTTAAAAGCATGAAATTTTGCACAAAAGTTTCTTATGTAACGTAGGTGAGTACTAAGAAATTTTTTTTTGAAAATTCATCCCCTAAGGGGGCTAAAAAGGGGATGAAAGTTTGCATGGAAGTTCGTCATTTTTGAAGTTAGAAGCATGACATTTTGCATAGGAGTTCCTTATATTACGTAGGTGAGCAATAATAAAGGATTTTTGAAAATTCATCCCCTAAGCGGCCTAAATAGGGGATGAAAGTTTGTATGGAAATTCGTCATTTTTGAAGTTAGAAGCATGAAATTTTGCACAGGAGTTCCTTTGTATAACGTAGATGAGCAATAAGAAATATTAATAATATTCGAGCGAAAGAGCGAAGCGAGTGAGTATCTCTATCTATATATTGTGACATTTTATGCCGCAAATTTTTCAATTTTAGAAATAACCTTAATTATATTTTTAAATTATCTAATCTAATCTAATCTAACTATAATAATATTATAAATGTGAAAGTTTGGATGTATGGATGGATGTATGGATGTTTGTTACCCAATCACGCCAGAACGTCTGAACGGATCTGGATTAAATTTGGCACAGAGATAGATTATAGTCTGGAATAGCACATAGGCTACTTTTCATCCCGGAAAAATGTACGGTTCCCGTGGGATAGTTTTGTTTTTCACAGAGCAAAATCGACATGATTTTTTGCATAGTGGTAGTTTAGGGGTCAGACGATTTTAAAAATTCTTTCACTAATAGAAAGCTACGCAGGGGGGCAGATTCTCGTGGGGGGATAACAAATAAGGGGGAAGATTCACGTGGGGGATAACAAATTAGGGGGGAAGATTCTAGCGGGGGGATAACAAATTTTGGGGGGGGAGATTCTCGCGGGGGGATAACAAATGTAATGTATTATTAATGTTCGAGCGAACGAGCGAAGCGAGTGAGTAATGTATTAATAAAATTCGAGCGAACGAGCGAAGCGAGTGCGTGTAATATATTAATAATATTCAAGCGAACGAGGAAAGCGAGTGAGTTATGTATTATAAAATTCGAGCGAATAAACACAACTAGCCCGGCTTCGCTTCGCAGGAGGAGAATTTTTCGCGGGGGGATAATAAATTGTAATCGTAAAATACGTGGGCGAAGCCACGGGTAACGGCTAGTCTATATATATAAAACAGTTCCGTTACTGACTGACTGACTGACAGACAACGCCCAGGTCAAACCGCTGAAGATATAAACTTGAAATTTGGACAGTAGGTTCCTTTTGTGACGTAGGGACCCACTAAGAAAGGATTTTTCGAAATTCAACCCCTAAGGGGGTTAAATAGGGGATGAAAGTTTGTATGGAAATTCGTCATTTTTGAAGTTCGAAGCATGAAATTTTGCACAGAAGTTTCTTATATAATGTAGGTGAGCACTAAGAATTTTTTTTTGAAAATTCAACCCCTAAGGGGGCTAAAAAGGGGATGAAAGTTTGCATGGAAGTTCGTCATTTTTGAAGTTAGAAGCATGACATTTTGCACAGCAGTTCCTTATATTACGTAGGGGAGCAATAAGAAATGATTTTTAAAAATTCATCCCCTAAGGGGGTTAAATAGGGGATGAAAGTTTGTATGGAAGTTCGTAATTTTTTAAGTTAGAAGCATGAATTTTTGCACAGGAGTTCCTTATATAACGTCGATGAGTAATAAGAAAGGATTTTTGAAAATTCATCCCTTAAAGGGGTTAAATAGGGGATGAAAGTTTGTATGGAAGTTTATCATTTTTGAAGTTAGAAGCATGAAATTTTGCACAGGAGTTCCTTATATAACGTATAGGTGAGCAATAATGTATTAATAAAATTCGATTGGACGACCGAAGCGAGTGAGTAATGTATTATTAATATTCGAGTGAACGAGCGAAACGAGTGCGTAATGTATTAATAAAATTCGAGCGAACGAGCGAAGCGAGTGAGTATTGTATTATTAATATTCAAACGAACGAGCGAAGCGAGTGAGTAATGTTTAATTAATATTCAAACGAACGAGCGAAGCGAGTATGTAATGTATTAATAAAATTCGAGCGAACGAGCGAAGCGAGTGAGTAATGCATTAATAAAATCCGAGCGAACGAACGAAGCGAGTGAGTATTGTATTATTAATATTCAAACGAACGAGCGAAGCGAGTGTGTAATGTACCAATAAAATTTGAAGCGAACGAGCGAAGCGAGTGAGTAATGTATTAATAAAATTCGAGCAAACGAGCGAAGCGAGTGAGTATTGTATTATTAATATTCAAACGAACGAGCGAAGCGAGTGAGTAATGTTTAATTAATATTCAAACGAACGAGCGAAGCGAGTATGTAATGTATTAATAAAATTCGAGCGAACGAGCGAAGCGAGTGAGTAATGCATTAATAAAATCCGAGCGAACGAACGAAGCGAGTGAGTATTGTATTATTAATATTCAAACGAACGAGCGAAGCGAGTGTGTAATGTACCAATAAAATTCGAAGCGAACGAGCGAAGCGAGTGAGTAATGTATTAATAAAATTCGAGCAAACGAGCGAAGCGAATGAGTATTGTATTATTAATATTTTAACGAACGAGCGAAGCGAGTGAGTAATGTATAATTAATATTCAAACGAACGAGCGAAGCGAGTGTGTAATCAGTAATGTATTAATAAAATCCGAGCGAACGATTGAGGCGAGTGTTTTATTTATTTATTGTAGATTATAGACGCGTCGACATCTCAGGTCATTAGTGTCTTTCAACTACATTAAATAACAACTAAGTATCTTAAAACTAAATAACATCACAAAACATCCATGAGCGCAGGTGGGATTCGAACCCACGACAGTCCAGTCCAGAGGTTGCAGCACTAAGCACGCTAACCACTAGGCTATACTGCCCTCGCGAAACGAGTGAGTTATGTATTATATTATAAAAATTAGAGCGAATAAACACCACCAGCCATCGCTTCGCAGGAGGGGAATATCTCGCGGGGGGATAATAAATCATAAATCGAAAAATACGTGGGCGAAGCCACGGGTAACGGCTAGTAGATTATAAAGTAGTTAAATTTTGTTCAACCGGGCTAATATTTCCCAAAGCGTTATCGGTTATTTTTAAAGACATTCTGTGTATAAAAAACCGGACAAGTGCGAGTCGAACTCGCGTGGAGAGAGTTCCGTACTACTCTGTTTCCCGTGGGAATTTAAAGACTTAGAATTTTCGTTTAAATTTTCCTGTAAACTATAAGTGAGGCCATATATTCCCTATTTTTTTCAAAATTTTAGGCCCAGTAGTTTCGGAGATAAGGGGAGGGGGACGCTCGATTTTTTTATAGTTTCTTTTATATCTTTAAACTAAATATTTTAAAATTATAAAAAAAATAATTGTATTTCTCATAACGAGTCCTTTCGTTTGATATGTCACTGAGAATTTTTTTTTTAATTTTCTACTTTACCCCCAAAATTAATCCCCAAATAGACTTAGGATTTTCGTTTAGGTTTTCCTGTAAACTACTTTTTTCAAAATTTTAGGCTTAGTAGTTTTGGTGATAAGGGGGGGGAGATCGGACAGCCAGACAGACAGACACGAGAGTGATCTTATAAGGGTTCCGTTTCTTCATTCTGAGGTACGAACCCTAAAAAAGGTAAAAACGAGTTTTTCAATACTCAAACCCATTTACCGAAAAGAAGATTTTTTTCTGTATATCAAGTTCCAAACGAAGGCTTTTCGAGATATTTGGGAACTTTTCGATTTGTATAATGCATTGATGCATGCATATTAATTTATCGATTGTATATTGTCTTGAAAGTAAATCTAAGCCTGCCAAAAATTCGCGGAGCTATATATTTGCAAAATCTTTCCTTTGAAATTAAAATTTGGCGCATAATAAAAAAAAAATGTTCGCTTGTAACTTTGTTCGCTCCGTTTTAAAATCACATAGTTACAGTTTTTTGACGGAAATGTAAAAAAGGTTCCGTTTTTTCTATTAAGGGTTGTCGGCCATCAAGCGGAAAGGACACGTACAAGAACGCGTGCGATACCGCTAATAATAGTTGATAATTACGATGATCACCCTCGCTCGTGCGGCCGAAACATCTGCCCGTCGATGATGATGATGGCACAGTTTGTGGATAAATTAACATAAATGCTAATAATACACGATTATTGAATTATTCATTAATAGTTCATAGACATATTGCGTACCATCAAATTGTTTATAATGTATACAGTCGGCAGTCGCGGACTCAATATTATAGTTTACACTTGAGTTTTTTAGTGTAAAATCATGAAAAATACTTACTTTTTTATCATTTTTCGAAACTACAATAAAAATTATGATCATTAGAAGAAATATTTCTCTTCTAACTTTTGAAATTTTCGAGAAAATGATATTTAAAAGATTCCGAAGTATTTGAATAAGAGTCACGTGACGAGAACAACTTCACTATTGGTTTGACGTCATAATGTAAGTATCCTTCGGGCAGCAAAGTTAAGTTGTAAAGAAAAATAGTTTTTTTTTATACTAAAAATTATTAGAAAATATATGGTCTACAAACTTAATCCTGGTTTCGTAAAAACCGATGCTCATAATTTACCGAAAATTGATATTGGTGCCTCAATTCATTTAAGAATAGTGATAATTTCAATTTTGAAAAAATTTAAAACGCAAATTTAAATTCATTTTTTTAAACTTTTTTTTATCAATAAAGACGTTATTTATTTCTTACAAGTTTGTTAAGTTTGTTTGCCAGTCATAATTTAGGTTAAATCTTGCATGTCAATTTTGAAGTGCTTCCAATCGATTTGAAATTATTGTGTACCCATAATACCCATTATTTAGTCACGAGTTTCACGACCCATACTTTTATAAAAAATTATGAATCTAAATAGTAGTTAAATATTGTTTTTTCCTTTTTACTCTATTTTTATAGAGTGGGCTATTAGCAAAATAATCCGCTAGGCAAAAAGGTACTTAAAAACGAGTGACTAGATATTATCACGATGGCAACTCTCAAAATGACAGCCAATCTTAACAATGATTACAGCAGTGACATTTTATTATAGATATAGAAATCTGGGAAAGTAGTATAAAGTGCCAACTTAGACTAGGGGGGAAGCCGTTCAGGGGAGGGTGCATGTCTGTCTTATGGACATGTACATGCTATGCATGTGCCCACGTTCAATTGACCGCGTCTTTGCGCATGCTCAATTGTTCGTACAGCGCTTGCGCAACTGAAGCGACCAATAGAATGTGGGCACGCTGGCTTCCTCACCGGTTTTCGAATAAAAAACACTCATATCTTTAGGAAAACTATCCACTGAAATTTAATGTGTTTTTATTCAAAAATCATCCCCAAAATCTGTAAATAATAATATAATGCTGTTGCTTTAATCCAAACTTTGTATATGGGAAGTTGCCTCATCGCGTATTACTTGCATGTAAAAGTGCGGTCCGCCAGTCGGCCGTGGTGGGAGAACTCAATCAGTCGCTGTGACGTCAGTGCTAGACACCCCAGAGACGCATTCAATAGTAGGCGTATAGCAAAATTAGACGTATAGGCATACTTATTATTAGTGTATTTGCCATAAATATGGCACATACACTATTGGCGTCGGTCGGATGGCGGGACCTAGGGGTCGGACCAAAATTTCTCGACGTTTCATAGCCTCCTGAACAATTTGGCACCATTTTTGAAAATGTTTATATATATATTTACATCTACATAACTATATTGATTCCTTTCAATTTGAAACCTTCCTACGTCTCCCAGAAGGAGTGGGTTTAGGAGGAATCTAAGTGTGTATACTGACTTCTGCAGTTATTTTTGACCCCCCTGTCTACTTTTTATGTTTGTATTCTAAAAAGTAGAAAATACATTTTTTTATTTATAGCCATATTTTGCGTCTTTATAAAGTATAGTCTTTATGACTCCGGGCTGTATATTTTAGTTTCATATTTAACACTATTTTGCATTTATAAAAAAATATATATTTTATCTTGCTATTTTTTTTACTTCCAACAGTGTTGCCAGATGAAAACCGGTTTTTTTATGCAAAGAATTAATCATAGATGACAATATTTTGATTCTACTTGTATGTATAACCGCTATGCCTAAATAATAAATCTATCCGATTAAAATTAATTATGGTTGCCATTATTGTAAATATCAAATTAATAGTTATAATGGTGTAATTATTTGTTCTTATAAAAAAATATTACTAACAGCAATGGATTTACCGATACTTTTAGTACGCTGATGCGTAGAGCCCCGTGCAGCAGGCACCCCCCAGAGGCTCTGCTATATTAATTTTTTATCAATAAAAATGTGCGTTAGTGTTTTATCTTATATAAAAAAAGATTTTTATCAACAGTTTACATTACGAAGATGATATAAAGTGAATTTTCAGATGTTAAAATAAAAATAAAGAAATTAAAAAAAACTTTAATAACAAATTATTGTTTTCTTTTAAATCAAAATGCACTGAAAAGTAGAAAATATTTTTTTTTTCAGTTAAAAAGAAAAATATCGGGCGCTCATAAAATATTACTTTGTCTAAGTATACATTTTTCCCAATGGGTTTCTTTTCAACTGAAAAAAATAAATTATTCTCTACTTTTTAGTGCATTTTGATTTAAAAGAAAACCATTGTTTTAAAAAAAGAATTTTAATTTATTTATTTTTTACTTTTTAGTCTTTATTAATTATTTTAATTTCATACAATCGGGAAATACATTAATTTTTATTTAATTTAATTACTGTAAAAAATAGAGTAAAATGTATAAACTTTACCAATTTATTTCAGCTAATGGAATAGGGTACATCAGAATAAATAATCAATTTTTAGTGCTTTATTTTGAAACGAAACAAATAATTATTCTGAGATAAGACTAGTAAAAATTATAAGTATTTCACTTATATATTTTAAATAATAAATTTTAATTGGAATCTCCTCTTCCTGCTCTTGTGGTGTAAGGAATCAAAATTTTGCGTAATACGTAAAATTATATACATCACAAGTTTTCACTATTACGTTAGGTATATGGAATCAATGCGTACTTGTGCGTTGTTTAGGTTGGATATTAATAGAATTTTGTATTGTTAAAATATTTTTTTTAAATACGATAGAAAATAATGAATTTAATTTATTATTTATAATTGTTTAGTTTTTAGTTATAAATTTAAATTAGAAATAAAATACTGTGCTTTAGAATTTAAACAAATTAATAATGTTTTTATATTTTTTTACATTTTAATTGATTTTACAAAGTTTAAGAAAGTAGATTAGCCGCTTTATTAATTATAAACTTAAAAAAAAGTTGTATAAAACTTTTCTTTGTATCTATGTATATTAGTTTAGGAGTAAATGGCTGACGGATCACCTGTACCTAAGTACCAATAATAACTATCCGCAATTTTTAAAAATAACATAAAAACAAACTTTTTAAAAAACAATGGTTTTATTTTGAAACAAAATTGTACTAAAAAGTAAAAAATAATTTTTTTTAGTGATTATAAGTTGATCAGAATAGTTTTCAACATTTTTTTAAAGAAAACCATTGGGCGCTCATAAAATATTAGGTACTGATGCTGTTATGATGTTTTAACGACCAATGGTTTTCTATTAACAATTTAATGTTGAAAACTATTCTGATCAACTTATAATCACTAAAAAAAATTATTTTCTACTTTCAAGTGCAATTGTGTTTCAAAATAAAACCATTGTTTTTTAAAAAGTTTTTTTTAAGTTATTTATTTGTTACTTTTTAGTCTTTATTAATTATTTTATATAACACATGCACGATTTTAGTGTTTTTTCGTATCAGTTTTGCGGACCTTAATTGACCGTTTATTGACAAGTGACATCATGATCCATTATGAAACGCTTTTCGATGAATAATGGAAAAACATTTGAAAAACCTGTTATCTAATGAACATTATGTACCTCTTTTCGGTGTTATAAATGAAATATGGTTACTATGGTAACAAAGTAAATAAATATTGTATCGAGCCCAATGTTTTTATTATGAGATGTACTTCTGTCAGTGACATTAAATTATTCAATTAAAGGCTAAAACCATGCAAGTGTTATATAAAGTATAGTGTGCAACACGTGTGCTAAATATTTATGCGTCAGGCGCGATGTTTTCAGCACTCGTATTTGGCTCGCGATGCTCACTCGCCAAGGCTCGTGAGCGCTCTCCTACTACTCGTGCTGAAAACATCGTGCCTGACGAATAAAGATGTATTTAGCACACTTGTTACACAATATACTATTAATTCTATACAATAGAAAAATATATAAATTCTTCATTTTACAAAAATGTAAAATCCAAGTCCTAAATTTTCAATTTTATATTAATCAGCTGACCCAGTTATCTAATTTATTAAAATTTAAATTAAAATTGGCCCGCCATCTTGGGGCGTTCGCCATTTTGAATTTAGAATGACGTCATGCAGCTTATTTTATTATACTCATCAAACCCTTTCATTTGATACGTCGGGGGTTGTAAAGAAAAAGGAAAGCCGCCAACTTGGGGCGTCCGCCATTTTGATTTTAGAATGATGTCATGTAGCTTATCGTATTCTGTGCAGAGACGACCTATTCACGGATTATTTGAGTCATATACATTCCTTCGTGTAGTCATCGTAATAAAAAATATAGTAATGAAGTAACGACAATACGGTACCTAATTTAAATAAAGGCCATTGAACCGGCGTATCGACAATAGGGAAACATTGTTTAAATTTGTAAATAAAATAGGACAAGGTCATCAGCCGAATAAAATCAGATGTTGGCTTAGTAACAAAACATAGATATGTCAACGGCAGGAGAGAAGTGTAGATAAAGATGTTGAGGGGGGGACAAACGGTAGCTCCTGACGGACGAAAATCGCTTGACTCGACATCAACAATAGACAGACACCGTGAGATTATACAAGACCGATAGGTAATTTTCGATATGTAAATAATTTCAGACAAGTCAATTGACAATCATGACAAGTAACTCAGTCTGTTGTATTGTACGGCCATCAGCACACAATAGGGTTGAAATATTAAATGTTTGAACGTAGGTAAATAACAGTCACAATGAACGGGCTGATATAGGGTTGGAAAGTAGCGCTACGTCGCTTCGACGCGACGTACACTAGCTGACTCGACGTCACGTGATTTGGCTAGTCAAATTGCCGGGAAAACCGACCCTATAAAAAGGGCAAACACGCTCATTTTTATTCATTAGATCCTGGAAAATTAAAATATAAACAACTCTAAATACAGAGTACCGGACTAATCCCCGTACAGCGATTCAGCTTATAAAGTATGTGGTATTTTTAAATTAAGATAATATTTTTATCAGTCAATAAAATTATCTCCAATAATGGAATGCAATGAAATTGATTTAGGCATCACGAAATGTAAATGAATCTATGTTGATTTAGCAACGATAATAATGGCATTATAATAATAATAAATCAAAATAAAAGCCAAAGCGCTTAAAAGTATGATAATACAGATTAAATAAAGGTACGCTAAATATTGATTGAATAAATAAATAAATAATATTAATATGAGAATTTCAATAAGTTTGAATTAGAAAATCTAATTCAAATCAGCGGTTTTAAACTAGCTAGAGATAAAATGTTGATTATAGGTTAAACGTTTATTAGAAACTTAAATTCAAAACTTATCGAACCGGGTAGTTTTTTATACTATAGTTATTTAGTTCATGAACCTTTTCCATTCAGGTATAAATTGACAATTATACGATAACTGTAAAATTCGTTTTGATACTGAATAAATTATATTAGAAGTTGTTTGAATTGACTTACTCGTTTTGATGAGTAGCTTTACTTATTTCAGCCGCACAAACTCACACCTTACATTACGCCAACACATACTACACTTTCCCACATCCGAATTGCTGGGCGGTTCGCCAATACTGAGCAACCATTTTGGTGTGGCAGTCCAGTAATCCGGCACACATCTAGTACACTTCACACGATTGTAATCCATCTGGATCATAGTTCCGGCCTTGTGTCTGGTGGGTTACACTCATACACAACCAATTAGGGGTAGTAAATGGGATCTTGACCCTTGGCTCTGAGCAATCAAGCGAAGGTACAGATTCCGTTTGCTATCTAACACGACACCATTCACCACAACGACACTGTACGCCCCACAATTAGCGAAGTGAGTAAAAGTAAGAATAAGTGAGTAAAAGTAGCAATAAGTGGACACTTAATTGTCCTGGCATCCCGAAATCAATCAATTAGAGGTGTGGTGAAAGCCCATGTCCGGTCGAACACGACCGTAATTTCACTGCAGTGGCGTGCTGCCGGGCCCAAGGGGTAAGTTGATAAGACGCCAACACGGTTGTTCAAATCACCGTCAGGCGTTCCGGCAGGTAACAGCTGAGGGGACAAGCTGAACGCGATCACAGTTGGCATCCCTGGTGGGGATTTTTTTTTTTGAAAAAAAAAAAAGTCACAGTTGGCAACACTTGTGGGGACATTTTTTTGAAAAAACAGTAGCCCTTATATGGAATTTTTTTGAAGGAAAAAAGCCACAGTTAGTATCACTTTAATGGAATATTTTGTTGAAAAAAAAAAAATCACAATTAGCATCATCCCGTGGGAGAACTTTTTGAAAAAACAGTAGCACTTGTAAAACATTTTTTGTGAAAACAACACAGTCAACACTTGTGAGGTCTGTTTGAAACTAAACCGTAGCGTTTATTGTGTAGAAACTTTTGAATTATTGAATAGAGTCAACAATAGTCCACACGTTAACAACAATCAGATCAGATCAGATTTAGAAATAATTCACAATTAGAATTCCTTTGGATTAAAAGTAAAGAAAGTTTAAAAAAAAAAAGGAGTAGGATAATTTCAACTGCGACTGTACAGTTAAAAAAGGCAGAAAGTTCAACAATCATAAAAAAATCAGTTACAAAACGAATATTTAATAATTAGAGTCAAGAAATCAAAAACGTAAAAGGTTAGGTCGATAAGTTTTTTAAACAATAATAATAAAAAAATTTAAATAAAGTAAATTTAAATAAAGCCGCACACCTGGTTTAATTTAAAAAAAAAAAATAACGAACGAATAACAATTAAAAAATCACACGTTAACAATTAAACAGTTTATGATAATTGAAAAATTTAAATAAAGATTTCAATAAAGAAATTAACATATTAAATAAAGTATTCGCGTAACATTTAAATACGTAAGACGATTAAAAATGGAGCAACAAAACCCCGAAGAAACATCGTCTCCGACGGAAACCGAAATCGACTTTAAGACAGATTTTGAGGAAGACCCGCCAAAGACGTCATCGCCCGCAGAATCTGAAGAAGTTCCTGCAGCCTCCAATTTAATAATAGCTATGCTCAAACAGCTAAAGGAAGAGCTAAAGGAAGAAATGACACAAACACAAAACGCCGTCAAACAGACACAAAATGAGGTCAGACAAAATCAGAGCGCCATAGAACAGTCCCGAAACGAAACGTTGGCGAGATTCGATGACACTATTAGTCAATTAAGCGAAACCAATCAACAATTGCAAGTCACACAAAACCAGCATAGTGGCAAAATTAAACAAATCGAGAGTAAACAAGATGACTTCAAGGTCAAATTAGATCATGTGGAAGAGTACGTTCTAGAGCAAGTACCGGTGCATGAGAAAAAATTGGAAGCGATATCCACGAAAGTAATGCAATCGGACGAAGAAGTCCGAGTATTAGATAGCCGTCTACACCAAGTAGAAGTAGCGATTCGGACCAATACCGTGACAGGTTTGCAACAATTAGCAAACCGGGAGCCGGTAAAGAGTCAAATAAAAAATTTCAGGGGTATGTCAGATAATCAACATCCCGTAGATTTTATAAAATCGATTGAGGTACAATTACTAAATGAATTCCGAATATTAGAAAATCAAGAATTCAAAATGTTCATTTGTAATTATTTAGAAAACAGTGCTAGAGAATGGTTTGACGCCATGGAAACCAGGTTAAATAACTGGGAACAATTCAAAACTGAATTTTTGAAATATTTCTGGGGCACCGATCTGCAAGAACAAATATACCGGAGCCTGATAACGCCTCATAGCTATCAAGCGCGAAGCGGATCCTTCTCAGAACATTTTTTGAGTTGGTTCAAACGGGTCAAATACCTGGATATACCAATAAAGGAAACAACAATAATTAAACAGATATTTAAACATTTTCCGCATCCTTGGTATAACCAATTGTTGCTAACAAACCCGCAAAACGTCAGTGAAGCCTTGGAAATATTAAGTCAAATCGACAACAGTGCCAATATAAATAAGGCCCAGAATGGAGATCGCAATCACGCGAATCCGCAACAAAACACGACGAATAATAATTATAAAAATTACCAGAAAAATCAGTACACGGAACGCAATAACAATAGTTCGCGAAATTATCACCGGGATAATAATGACCGTAACCACAACCGAGAGGTGAGGCAACACGAGAACCGTAATGAAGCCGAGCCTAGTACATCGCGACAACATCAGACGGGAAACGAAAACGCACGCCATTAGAACCTCCGGGCTATAAGCGTGACAACCCCACTTCCCGGAGACTTGAAATCGACGAATTACAATTATACAATAATAATCCGACGGCCGATTTACTAATCGAAAACGACCCGGAACCCAGCGGAAAATTGCGACCGCACGTACTCATGACAATTCGACAATTTACAGAATTAGCCCTCATAGACAGTGGATCGGACGTTACTGTGATTTCCACCGAGTTTTTTGAAAAAATAAATCATGACAACTTACACCCGCTACCCTTGTTGCCTACAACACATTTAGTAGCGTACACGGCTAACGGAAAAAAGTGTAAACCGATTAAAAAATTGACATTAATCAAAGCGAAGATTCAAGAACAAGAATGCGACATTATGGCGTACATTATGGACGACCTACAATGTAACATTATTTTGGGCGTAGATTGGCTTCAACAGGGATCAGCCAATATTGATTTTCGAAACCAGGAAATCGCGTTCTATCATAATGACGAGTTAATTAAAGTGCCGTTTTATGAACACGTTCGCGATACTAGAATTGAATCGATTAAATTAACAAATAACATTCGAAAAGCGGTTTTTTGTCCACCAAGCGACCCCTTAACCCGCTTCATATCAGTGATCACTAATAATGTAAACAATCAAGAAAACTTAACAATAGAAGAATTGCGTAAAACTCTACAAACAAACGACGTGCTAAAGGATGAGGAAAAAGCTATGTTGACCGACGTAATATGGAAATTCAAAGACGTATTTTCAGTTAAGCCCGGTAGAATTAAAGGAGTAGCGGCTAATTTAAATATCGAAATCGGAAAAACGTGGTGTAGGAAAACGTACCCTATTCCATTCAGCAAACGCGACGCGGTGAAGGAAGAAATAACGCGTATGTTAAATTGGGATATCATCGAACCATCAATATCGCCATATTCTAATCCACTGACGGTGGTTATCAAAAAAGATGCTTCGGTGCGATTATGTCTCGACGCGCGCCACCTGAACCAACACATAATACCAGACCGTGAAACGATGCCACCGATGGAAGAGATACTCGCGAAATTCCAAGGCGCCAAATATTTTTCCAGTATCGATTTGACGAATGGTTACTGGCAAATACCGTTAAATAAAGAATCAAGAAAATTTACCGCCTTTTTGCACAACGGGCAAAACTATCAATTTAAGGTGTTGCCTTTTGGACTAAACGTCTCAATATCGATTTTCAATAAATGTTTGCGACAAGTTTTAGGTAATGACGTCGATGCGTTTACGCAAATTTATGTAGACGACATCCTAATTACGTCTGAAACTTTCACGGATCATATGAACCACATTAAAATAATTTTAAGAAAGCTGCAGAATGCAGGCATAACAGTTAAATTTAGCAAATCAGAGTTCTGTAAAAAACAGGTCAAATTTCTCGGACACATCGTCTCGACTGAAGGTTTACAAATCGATCCGGAGAAAACTGAAACAATTCAGCAGTTTCCCGCACCGCACAATAAGAAAGCACTACAATCATTTTTAGGGATGTGCAATTTTTATCGCAAATTTATCCCAAACATGTCTGAACATGTAGACAAATTTGCACATTTACTTCGAGGTAATCAGCGGTGGAATTGGTCCAATAACGACGACGTGGTTTTTGAACAATTAAAATTGGAATTTTTGAACGCCATCAAGCTTCGACATCCGGATTTTAACCAAGAGTTTTATCTGGAGACCGATGCATCTAAAGCAGCTATAGCGGCTCATTTATACCAAATAGATAAAGACGGACGACATCAAACGATCGCTTTTGCGAGCCGAGTGCTCTTGTCAACAGAACAAAGATATACAATTTCTGAATTGGAATTGTTAGCGGTTGTTTTTGCGTGTAAAAAGTTTAGAACTTACATACTGGGCTATCCGACAATCGTGATGAGCGATCACCAAGCCCTAGTATTTTTTAAGTTGACACGACCAATCAACAATAGACTGATGCGCTGGATTTTGTATCTTCAGGAATATCAGATTGAAATAAGATACCGACCAGGAAAAGAAAACATAATCGCAGATTGTTTGTCACGATACGCCGTCAAACCGACCCAGGACGGTGACAACAAAACGGAAAACATATTGCATGTCTATAGTTTGCATATTTCTACCGACAAAGAATTCCGACAGCGCATAAATAGAATAGTAAAATATCAAGAAACGGATGAACACATTCAAAGAACGTTGCAACATTTAGCCACCGACACCGAAATCGGCGAGCGTACACGCATGTTTTATATGCTACATAAAGGCGTATTATTTTTTCGGGCACATCCCGAATCCGACAATTGGCGACTAGTAGTACCCGCCGCAATGGTTAATTTAATGATAGAAGATTTTCATCTTCGCTACGGACACTTGGGTACACAGAAAATATACAAGGTGATCAAAGATGTTTGTCATTTCAATAACTTGTACCGACGCGTGCGACAGACAGTGACCGAGTGCGATTTATGCCAGAAAACCAAGGTGACTCAGCAGGCCGGGAAGGGGCCCATGCAACATGTCATTCCTGAAAATCCAATGACGTTGTTAAGTTGCGATTTGTACGGTCCGTTACCGAGAGGTCGAGGCGGCCTCGAATACATTTTCGTGGTGATGGACGCGTTTTCTAAATACGTGAGGTTATACCCGATACGGCATGCTAACGCGCGGACGCTAGCAAGAAAAATTTTAGACGATTTCATCCCCCAATTCGGGAAACCGGAAACGGTGTTGACCGACCAAGGCCCACAGTTTATCGGCAAGAAATGGAAGGATACCCTTAAGGACGCCGGTATCCAAGTTCGCTACAGTTCCATTTACCACCCCCAAACAAACATGGTCGAAAGGGTCATGAGGGAACTTGGGCGGTATTTTCGGACCTATTGTCACGAGAAGCATACCAATTGGGTACAATATATAGATTATATCGAACAATGGATTAACTGTACTGAACACGACTCTACAGGAGCAACGCCATACGAGATCATTTTTCATAAAAAACCGGATACGATAATTCAAAAGTTAATAGAGTTTCCAGCTCGATCTAGTGAAGACCCAGAGCAAAAAATATTATCCGTGAGAGAACGATTACGAAAAAGAGCCGCAGCTCGGAAAAAACGACACGACAAAGTTCCGTTCATACAGTTCCAGGTAGGCGACTTAGTTTTAGAACAAGTCCACTACCGATCGTCAGCGCTGGATAAAACCATAAGGAAGTTTTTCCTATTGTATGAAGGACCCTATCGGATCCAGAAAATACACAATGTGAACGCGTACGAACTGGTGCACCCGGATACGAACGAGTATCACAGCACCAGAAACGTTATCCACTTAAAAAAATATAATTTAAGCGCCCGGAACAATAACCACCGGATAAAAAAGTAAACAATGACTAGACCGGTCGAATTAAAAAATAGTGATAACGTGGCTATGAACAATGGATAATCGAAACTGATAAACGAGACAACGCGAGTTAAATTAAATAATAGTAATTAATAAAAAAAAAAAAACAATAATCAATTTTGTTCGCCAAGAAGAAAAATCGAGTTAATAATACCAGAAGTGTTAAACGGGATTTAATTAACGATTGACTAGGTTTGATGACTAAAATAGTGTCAAATTATCGTTAATATAAAGAACTGAATAAACAATCTAATAATTATTTAACTTAGTGCGATAAATGATAATAATATTATATTGACATAAATAGGTAATAATAACCCTTTTAAAAAAAAAAAAAAAAAAAAAAAAGAGGCCGACAAAGGCAAACTTTAAGTATGTAATCATGACACTTAAAATCAACAAAAGGTCTTAAGTACCTAATAATCACGCCGAAAGACAACAATTGAACTAAGGAAATTGCAATCCAACAAATATAATCTGATATGTAATTATCCTACACCATCAGACCATGTATATTTTGTCGTAGATGGAAGACATCCTAGAAATTTTTTTCGACGATATTCGAGAGTGGGAGTTTTGCGACCCTTTGCCGAATCTGCAAAGTAAAAGGGTAGCGTACCCGGACGACCCCAGCAGGGCCGTGACCAACAAAGAAGAGTTAATAGCTGCCGGTGTGATGCAACGAACACCGCCAAAGAAGCGGAGACGTGAACCTTCTCCGAACAACCAGCGATATAATGGGCCATACCGGCTTGTTCGTTTAGATTTGCCGCCAGTCCAGCGACGGGATAGACGACCACCGCTGGGAACGACCCAAAAAATTTTTGACCATAGCGGAACCCCCTGGCCATCCGCTAGGCAGCAAGTAATAGTAGTAGATGAGGGAGAACCGCCGAGCTGGCTAAAAACTACGCCCGAACCACCAAGGCCAATGATGAAGAAGGTGCGCCGTTGGGTAACGATCGACGGACGGCGGGTGCGTCGACGGGTGTTCGACCACGTCCGCACCCACTCCATCAACCAACAATAGTGTAAAGGTGTAGTGTTTGTGCGCGGTCAAGTGACGGTGACATTTGTTTTTATTGATTTGTTATGTTTAAACTTTAATTTGAAAAGGAGAAACTTTGTTTAAAAGAAAATTCAGTTTATGAGATCTGGGAGTCTTTCGAACTATAGAAGTTACCCTTGCGAGATATGATTCACAAATAGTCATTTTAAGCCGACTGGCATAGTCATAGTTTTATTTGTTAAATTATTTAAATTAGAATTTTAGGTTTGATGAGCAGTCGAATAATATTGGCAAGGGAAAATTCCGAAATCGTACGTCTTCCAGACTATTAAAATAGTAACTCTTAGTTATAGTTGGTTTTTGCTAAAAAGCTATTTCAGTAATTAATTTTGATACACTTTTATTATTTTTCGTTTAGAAGGATCAATAGATCCGGTAAGGAATTTTGAATTTTAAGTAGTACTCAACGAAGAAATGTTATTTGAACAAATGCCCGGTAAGGTTCGTCACTTCTAACGTCATATGAATCTCTGGTTGTTTTTGTCGTAATTATACTCCAAAGCACATCCAGTTTCGAGGTGGGGGTGCTGTGCAGAGACGACCTATTCACGGATTATTTGAGTCATATACATTCCTTCGTGTAGTCATCGTAATAAAAAATATAGTAATGAAGTAACGACAATACGGTACCTAATTTAAATAAAGGCCATTGAACCGGCGTATCGACAATAGGGAAACATTGTTTAAATTTGTAAATAAAATAGGACAAGGTCATCAGCCGAATAAAATCAGATGTTGGCTTAGTAACAAAACATAGATATGTCAACGGCAGGAGAGAAGTGTAGATAAAGATGTTGAGGGGGGGACAAACGGTAGCTCCTGACGGACGAAAATCGCTTGACTCGACATCAACAATAGACAGACACCGTGAGATTATACAAGACCGATAGGTAATTTTCGATATGTAAATAATTTCAGACAAGTCAATTGACAATCATGACAAGTAACTCAGTCTGTTGTATTGTACGGCCATCAGCACACAATAGGGTTGAAATATTAAATGTTTGAACGTAGGTAAATAACAGTCACAATGAACGGGCTGATATAGGGTTGGAAAGTAGCGCTACGTCGCTTCGACGCGACGTACACTAGCTGACTCGACGTCACGTGATTTGGCTAGTCAAATTGCCGGGAAAACCGACCCTATAAAAAGGGCAAACACGCTCATTTTTATTCATTAGATCCTGGAAAATTAAAATATAAACAACTCTAAATACAGAGTACCGGACTAATCCCCGTACAGCGATTCAGCTTATAAAGTATGTGGTATTTTTAAATTAAGATAATATTTTTATCAGTCAATAAAATTATCTCCAATAATGGAATGCAATGAAATTGATTTAGGCATCACGAAATGTAAATGAATCTATGTTGATTTAGCAACGATAATAATGGCATTATAATAATAATAAATCAAAATAAAAGCCAAAGCGCTTAAAAGTATGATAATACAGATTAAATAAAGGTACGCTAAATATTGATTGAATAAATAAATAAATAATATTAATATGAGAATTTCAATAAGTTTGAATTAGAAAATCTAATTCAAATCAGCGGTTTTAAACTAGCTAGAGATAAAATGTTGATTATAGGTTAAACGTTTATTAGAAACTTAAATTCAAAACTTATCGAACCGGGTAGTTTTTTATACTATAGTTATTTAGTTCATGAACCTTTTCCATTCAGGTATAAATTGACAATTATACGATAACTGTAAAATTCGTTTTGATACTGAATAAATTATATTAGAAGTTGTTTGAATTGACTTACTCGTTTTGATGAGTAGCTTTACTTATTTCAGCCGCACAAACTCACACCTTACATTACGCCAACACATACTACACTTTCCCACATCCGAATTGCTGGGCGGTTCGCCAATACTGAGCAACCATTTTGGTGTGGCAGTCCAGTAATCCGGCACACATCTAGTACACTTCACACGATTGTAATCCATCTGGATCATAGTTCCGGCCTTGTGTCTGGTGGGTTACACTCATACACAACCAATTAGGGGTAGTAAATGGGATCTTGACCCTTGGCTCTGAGCAATCAAGCGAAGGTACAGATTCCGTTTGCTATCTAACACGACACCATTCACCACAACGACACTGTACGCCCCACAATTAGCGAAGTGAGTAAAAGTAAGAATAAGTGAGTAAAAGTAGCAATAAGTGGACACTTAATTGTCCTGGCATCCCGAAATCAATCAATTAGAGGTGTGGTGAAAGCCCATGTCCGGTCGAACACGACCGTAATTTCACTGCAGTGGCGTGCTGCCGGGCCCAAGGGGTAAGTTGATAAGACGCCAACACGGTTGTTCAAATCACCGTCAGGCGTTCCGGCAGGTAACAGCTGAGGGGACAAGCTGAACGCGATCACAATTCTACTCCTCAAATCATTTAATTTGATACCCATGTCATAGGAGTTCTGAAGTAATAGGTAACCCGCCATCTTAGGCCGTCCGCTATTTTGAATTTAGAATGACGTCACGTAGCTTATCGTATTCTGCTCATGAAACCCTTTCGTTTGATACCCATGTCAAGGGGATTGCAAAGAAAAAGATAAGCCGCCATCTTGGGGCGTCCGCCATTTTGAATTTAGAATGGCGTCACATAGCTTATCGTATTCTGCTCATGAAACCTTTTCATTTGATACTCATGTCAAAGGGGGTTGTAAAGAAAAAGGTGAGCCGCCATCTTGGGGCGTCCGCCATTTTGAATTTAGAATGGCGTCACGTAGCTTATCGTATTCTACTCATGAAACCCTTTCATTTGATACCCATGTCAAGGGGGTTGCAAAAAAAAAGGTGAGCCGCCATCTTAGGACGTCCGCCATTTTGGATCTAGAACGATATTAGATATACTATATTGCATTGTCACCGGACTTACACACGTGTGCAAAATTTCAACTCAATTGGATAACGGGTAGTGGGTCAAATTTCAATAATTAAATTTGATCTAAATATACGTCATGTCGAACTTAATAAAACCATTGAAAAAGTCTGACACCACTAACTTGTAATGCAAAACGCGCATCGAGTAAGTAAAAACTAATTCTGTTAAAAATTCCAGTCAATATAACGCAAAAATGAAATGAAACTACAGCGTACTTAAAAGAATCAAAATAGTGCCAAGTATTGAAATCTATATACTCTGACAGCAAAATGCCAAAATGAGTTGAAACTGCACAATATTGAAAAGAATCAAAATAGTGCTTAGTACTGATATCTGTATATTCTTACGGTGTTGCCGTGGTACATTTAATAGAGGAGTCAAATTACGGCCCAATGTAAACGCCTTATATACAAAACTGTATATTAATAGCGCCACAATAAAAAAAGTTGCGGAAATATCGTGAACTAAAATTTAATATACATCTTTCATAAATCACACTAAATTGATTCCGCTTGCGGCTGAACGGGGGCAAGTAGGGTAATTTCAATAGCGGAAGCAAAAAGATACGCGAATAAAAGTCCGAAAGCTCCAGGGTCGGCGCTTCTGACTTTGATATTAAAGGAGTTACATGGCAAAACTTTTTTGCTTCCGATATACGGACGTAAAATCGTCAAGGAAGCAATTTGATATGTGCTGCGGTATAAGAGGGACGCAAAATAGTGCGTTGAACGTATATATATATATATATTTACATCTACATAACTATATTGATTCCTTTCACTTTGAAACCTTCCTACGTCTCCCAGAAGGAGTGGATTTAGGAGGAATCTAAGTGTGTATATTGACTTCTGCAGTTATTTCTGACCCCCCTGTCTACTTTTTATGTTTGTATTCTAAAAAGTAGAAAATACATTTTTTTATTTATAGCCATATTTTGCGTCTTTATAAAGTATAGTCTTTATGACTCCGGGTTGTATATTTTAGTTTCATATTTAACACTATTTTGCATTTATAAAAAAATATATCTTTTATCTTGCTATTTTTTTTACTTCCAACAGTGTTGCCAGATGAAAACCGGTTTTTTATGCAAAGAATTAATCATAGATGACAATATTTTGATTCTACTTGTATGTATAACCGTTATTAATTATGGTTGCCATTATTGTAAATATCAAATTAATAGTTATAATGGTGTAATTATTTGTTCTTATAAAAAAATATTACTAACAGCAACGAATTTACCGATACTCTTAGTACGCTGATGCGTAGAGCCCCGTGCAGCAGGCACCCCCCAGAGGCTCTCCTATATTAATTTTTTATCGATAAAAATGTGCGTTAGTGTTTTATCTTATATAAAAAAAGATTTTTACCAACAGTTTACATTACGAAGATGATACAAAGGGAATTTTCAGATATTAAAATAAAAATAAAGAAATCAAAAAAAAACTTTAATAACAAATTATTGTTTTCTTTTAAATCAAAATGCACTAAAAAGTAGAAAATATTTTTTTTTTTTCAGTTAAAAAGAAAAACATCGGGCGCTCATAAAATATTACTTTGTCTAAGTATACATTTTTTTTTAGTGAATTTTGATTTAAAAGAAAACCATTGTTTTAAAAAATAATTTTAATTTATTTATTTTTTACTTTTTAGTCTTTATTAATTATTTTAATTTCATACAATCGGGAAATACATTAATTTTAATTACTGTAAAAAATAGAGTAAATTGTATAAACTTTACCAATTTATTTCAGCTAATGGAATAGGGTACATCAGAATAAATAATCAATTCAATTTTTAGTGCTTTATTTTGAAACGAAACAAATAATTATTCTGAGATAAGACTAGTAAAAATAATAAGTATTTCACTTATATATTTTAAATAATAAATTTTAATTGGGACCTCCTCTTCCTGCTCTTGTGGTGTAAGGAATCAAAATTTTGCGTATACATCACAAGTTTTCACTATTACGTTAGGTATATGGAATCAATATAATGCGTAGTTGTGCGTTGTTTAGGTTGGATATTAACAGAATATTGTATTGTTAAAATATTTTTTTTAAATACGATAGAAAATAATGAATTTAATTTATTATTTATAATTGTTTAGTTTTAGTTATAAATTTAAATTAGAAATAAAATACTGTGCTTTAGAATTTAAACAAATAATTAATGTTTTTATTTTTTTTTTACATTTTAATTGATTTTACAAAGTTTAAGAAAGTAGATTAGCGGCTTTATTAATTATAAACTTAAAAAAAGTTGTATAAAACTTTTTTTTTGTATCTATATTAGTTTAGGAGTAAATGGCTGACGGATCACCTGTACCTAAGTACCAATAATAACTATCCGCAATTTTCAAAAATAACATAAAAACAAACTTTTTAAAAAACAATGGTTTTATTTTGAAACAAAATTGCACTAAAAAGTAGAAAATAATTTTTTTTAGTGATTATAAGTTGATCAGAATAGTTTTCAACATTTGTTAAAAGAAAACCATTGGGCGCTCATAAATTATTAGGTACTGATGCTGTTATGATGTTTTAACGCCCAATGGTCTTCTTTTAACAAATGTTGAAAACTATTCTGATCAACTTATAATCACTAAAAAAAATTATTTTCTACTTTCTAGTGCAATTTTGTTTCAAAATAAAACCACTGTTTTTTAAAAAGTTTTTTTTAAGTTATTTATTTGTTACTTTTTAGTCTTTATTAATTATTTTATATAACACATGCACGATTTTAGTGTTTTTTCGTATCAGTTTTGCGGACCTTAATTAACCGTTTATTGACAAGTGACGTCATGATCCATTATGAAACGCTTTTCAATGAATAATGGAAAAACATTTGAAAAACCCGTTTAGTCCAGTCACGAGAGGAAGTCCACCTTGCGTTTTGTGCAGCAAATGATTTTATTTTTTTGTGTCCTCAAACATGTTTAGGAGATGTCAAATCCAAGTTTGCGACCTCTAAAACAGGGCGGGGGAGTTTTGGTAGGCTAAAAACCACGATTTTTTTGCACTTTTTTCGGTTTTTTGCTTATAACATAAAAACGGCTTATCTTATCGAAAAAATGGTCCTACTCAAAATTAAAGGGCACAAAATTTACTTCAAAATGCACTAGTCAAATATGTTTATGTTCCCATTTTTACCGGCTCTACAGAACTTAGAAAATCGCCAAAATTTACCAAAATGAAAAAAAGTATTTTTTCAAGCTTTTAACTATTGAAAAACTCGAATAGCCTATAACCTTCCTTAATAAACGGGCTATCTAACAAAAAAAGTTTTTTCAAATCGGACTGGTAGTTTCTGAGATTAGCGCGTTCAAACAAAAAAAAATAAACTCTTTTTTTGTTTGAACGCGCTAATCTCAGGAACGACAAGTCCGATTTAAAAAATTTTTTTTGTTAGATAGCCCGTTTATTAAGGAAGGTTATAGGCTATTCGATTTTTTTTTTTAATTCAATCCCAAACGTGGGTGTAGGATTTTTTGTTATTACAATAAATCCTACACTCCCGTTTTCACTCTTTGGGATTGATTTTTTAATAAACTCGTATAGGGTCTCATTGATTACTACTTTGTTTCTTTTACAGACTGGTAGTTCCTGAGATTAGCGCCTTCAAACAAAAAAAGAGTTTATTTTTTTTTGTTTTTCTAAGCTCTGTAGAGTCCATAAAAATGGGAAACAAACCATATTTGACTAGTGCATTTTGAAGTAAATTTTGTGCCCTTTAATTTTGAATAGGACCGTTTTTTTGATAAGACAAGCCATTTTTATGTTATAAGCAAAAAAACGAAAAAAGTGCAAAAAAAAATCGTGGTTTTTAGCCCACCAAAACTCCCCAGCCCTGTTTTAGAGGTCGCAAACTTGGATTTGACATCTCCTAAACATGCTTGAGGACACAAAAAAATAAAATCATTTGCTGCACAAAACGCAAGGTGGAATTTCAATAATTAAATTTGATCTAAATATACGTCATGTCGAACTTAATAAAACCATTGAAAAAGTCTGACACTACTAACTTGTAAATCAGCATTTAGGGCAAATTTAATGTATTATAAATGGTTATGGGGTCTATATTGATCCAAAATGCCATTTAAGGGTACCGCCCCTGGAGGTAATAGCAGGTTGCGATTTTTTTTTCGAATCCAGAAGACCCATTTACTTACCTGTGCCAAATTTTAACTTTTTAAGAAGAGAGAAAAAAAAAATTTTAAGTCTCTCCTGAGGATGCTTATATAGCGAACGAACAAAAATTCCAGTCAATATAACGCAAAAATGAAATGAAACTACAGCGTACTTAAAAGAATCAAAATAGTGCCAAGTATTGAAATCTATATACTCTGACAGCAAAATGCCAAAATGAGTTGAAACTGCACAATATTGAAAAGAATCAAAATAGTGCCTAGTACTGATATCTGTATATTCTTACGGTGTTGCCGTGGTACATTTAATAGAGGAGTCAAATTACGGCCCAATGTAAACGCCTTATATACAAAACTGTATATAAAGAGCGCCACAATAAAAAAAGTTGCGGAAATATCGTGAACTAAAATTTAATATACATCTTTCATAAATCACACTAAATTGATTCCGCTTGCGGCTGAACGGGGGCAAGTAGGGTAATTTTAATAGCGGAAGCAAAAAGATACGCGAATGAAAGTCCGAAAGCTCCAGGGTCGGCGCTTCTGACTTCGATATTAAAGGAGTTACATGGCAAAACTTTTTTGCTTCCGATATACGGACGTAAAATCGTCAAGGAAGCAATTTGATATGTGCTGCGGTATAAGAGGGACGCAAAATAGTGCGTTGAACGTATATATTATAGGGGGCTAATTTTAGTCGTATTTAGGGGGGCAATTAGCCCTTTTGTACATTCAGATATAGCGGTACAATGTTAAGTTGAATGCATTTTATGTTTCATTATCAATTCATTGAGACTATTTTAACATGTAGATTGGCGATGATATTATGACGTCAGGTTGACTAGAGAACGTTTGATAACGAATTATAACAGAAATTAACATGACTGGCGACATATCATCTCTATAAGTGCGTGAGAAGAGAGTGTGTTTTTTTGATGTATAGAAGGGAGAACGTTGAGGAAAAATACGGAATAGTTTCGTAAGCAATGGCCTGTCGATAGACGAGGTCTGGCGACCGTATCAGACACATCGGTCTATAAAACAATTAAAATAAAATGATTGAATATCTGGCGAATAAAATACTTTTTATTTTGGGATTTTGGAGTTGGATTTGTGCTTTTCGTTTTGGAGCTATATTGTTTTTGGTTTGGAGTTTGGATTCTGCGTTGTTTCCTGCTTCGATTCCTGTATTGATCGACCTTCCTAGTTTTCCTAATTCCCGAAAATTGATTTATTTTCCGTATTTCCATTGTTGGATTATTGTATTCGATTTAGTTAGTTTACCGTGCAAACATTAACCATAAAGGGCCAAGCGCTTCTCCTAGTAGGGATTATAAGTTGCTGCTTTTGGATTTCCGTGTGGTTGTGTTGATTCTGGAATACGGGAATAATTTAATTTATTCCAGAAATTTTGAAGATTGTGCAATTATTCCGAAATTTTTAATATTCGCTATCATAAGTGACGACGCATAAAGTATCCCAGAATATTATCAAGTGTTTATCCCAGTGGGAAAGATATGGTACTACAATATATCCCGAAAATATTAAAGGATCAAATCTAATATTTTATGAACATTTTACATTTCTGAATGTCGACCACTTTGAGTAGTACTGGGTAAATTTTAGATATTTACGTCAGAATTAAAATGATTAATGTTGCGTCGATTGTATTCCTGTAGGATTTCTTGCACTACATTGGGAATTTTATGGAATATTTTGAATCTTATTATGAATTAAGTTTGAATTCCACGTCGCCGGTCTCGCGATTTTAAAGTGTTTATGTCTCTCGTATGCTATGTATTTTCTTTTCAGGCTCCGGAATTTCTGTACAGGCCCGGATTAAGTGTGAAATAATTGTTAAAAATTAATTATGTGAAATTCGTTATCGTTCCGTATCGATTCATTATTTATGAAGAGTTTTTGTTGAGAATTTCGCTATTGTTAGGTTATCGTTTCACTATCGCTCGCTAACGTCACGCTACGTTTTGCGATTGAATAAGTAGGTGGTTGTGAGGCTTCGAGGCCTATTGAATTAGGATTTTTGTCTCGATTGTTGGAAGTTCCGTGAGGCCTGTGATTACAGTGCCGCTTTTATTTTTTTTGTATCTCGAATACCGTGTGTCCCGATATTGTGTTCGGAATCTATTGTTTTGTTAGTATTTTATGTTAAGTTATCGTGTGGTTTTGGCCATTGAAATCACCTCTGATTTTTTTTTCTGTTTATCTTGCTAAAGAAGTAACAGCGTTAGGCCTGGGATTTAATATAACTGTGATTGTGGTTCTGGATTCTGTTCCGGAATATTTTTCGGATCTCTTTTGGCCAACGTGGTTATCCTTTTTTGAATTATCCCTAACTGTGACCACTCTCTACGTCTCAGTTTGGACGACCTGAGACTTACGCAGTGTGGCCCTATAAGTTCTGGCGCCCTTTGATCTCTCGGTCGGTATCTGGCCCACTAAGTAATCTTCCAACGAGGTCCGTCTCTGGTTAGGTGATACTAGTGTAGAGGTGACTTCAAATTTAAATTAAATTATTTTGACGCACGATTCATTGTGTGCGTTCACATTTTGTGTTGTCCTAAGTGTCGAGTGGTAGGTGGTTGGGTTTTTTATTGCCCATTAAGGGCTTTTCCTGTATTTAAATTTTAGAGGCTGCTTCCCAAAACAAGTGCGATCGTAACTAGATAATAATTTTTGTTTTCCGACCCATGACCCCGCGCCGTCGGTAGCTAGCCGCGCAACCGATTCAATTCTGGTCTTTTGAAGCAAAAGCACTTGAAATAATATATATATATATATATATGTATGTAAGTATATATATTTATATATTTATATGTTTATATATATATATATATGTGTGTACACGATAACTCTCGACAGACTTAATCGATTGAAACGAAATTTGGTACACACATTGGAACCCATCACCGCACGAAGCCTATTTAAAATGGGCCCGATCGGACCATTTTCAGGGTTGTATTTAGGGGCTCCAAAAAGTTTTTGGGCCCAAAAATACCGAAAAATTTGTCTGAATCGTTTCAAAATTGAAATTTAACTCTTTAGTAATGATTAAAATGTGCTGCTAAAATTTTAATAAAATCGGCCCGACAGGACCGGACTTACAAATTTTATGAAAACACTAGTTTGTTGATACGGATTTACTTATTGAAGGGTGTATTTAATTTCGTACAGAGGTTGCATTGATAATATTATTGAAATTAAGAAAAAAAATATTATTTTAAGGGATGTATTAAGGGGTTAAATTTTTTATTTTGTCTAAAAACAAACTTAAGTTTACCTACATAATAAAGCCACAAGGCCTGCATTAGCAAATACACTATATTGTCGGCAGGGTTTGGCACTGCGACCCGAGTTTTTATTATTTGCGGTGTCCTACGTTAATTATGACATTAATTAGTGTATTTGCCATATGGCACATACACTATTGGCGTCGGTCGGATGGTGGGACCTAGGGGTCGGACCAAAATTTCTCGACGTTTCATAGCCTCCTGAACACTTTGGCACCATTTTTAAAAATGTTTATATATATATGTATATATATATATATATTATATTTATATATTATATATATTTATATATATATTTATATATATATGTGTGTACACGATAACTCTCGACAAACTTAATCGATTGAAACGAAATTTGGTACACACATTGGAACCCATCACCGCAAGAAGCCTATTTAAAATGGGCCCGATCGGACCATTTTCAGGGTTGTATTTAGGGGTTCCAAAAAGTTTTTGGGCCCAAAAATACCGAAAAATTTGTCAGAATCGTTTCAAAATTGAAATTTAACTCTTTAGTAAAGATTAAAACGTGCTGCTAAAATTTTAATAAAATCGGCCCGACAGGACCGGACTTTCAAATTTTATGAAAACACTGGTTTGTTGATACGGATTTACTTATGAAAGGGTGTATTTAATGTGGTACAGAGGTTGCATTGATAATAATATTGAAATTAAGAAAAAAATATTATTTTAAGGGATGTATTAAGGGGTTAAATTTTTTATTTTGTCCAAAAACAAACTTAAGTTCACGTATTAAAGCCACAAGGCCTGTAT
The DNA here is from genome assembly GCA_039654895.1 of Mongoloraphidia duomilia. Taxonomy (NCBI): domain Eukaryota; kingdom Metazoa; phylum Arthropoda; class Insecta; order Raphidioptera; family Raphidiidae; genus Mongoloraphidia; species Mongoloraphidia duomilia. Next base: position 19,464,791 of record CM077524.1, read on the forward strand.
TTGCAAATACACTATATTGTCGGCAGGGTTTTGGCACTGCGACCCGAGTTTTTTTAATGTTGTGCTTATCAAACAACATTCGCCACTGTACTTTACATAATTGTTTTGTTTTGAATGTGCACTACATTATACCTAACTTTGCATTATATACCTACCTACTTACATAATGTAAGTATATATGTACAGTCGCGGACTTAAAAAAGTTTACACCTGTATCATCTAGTTACCGGTTTTTTTTAATTTTTGCATATTGTAATTTGGCGCGTGATAGTAATGTATCAATTACTAAGGTTACATACTAAAAATTCAATAAAAAATTATTATCAAAATACCTCAGTAATGTTTATAGTCAGGGGTACAGCGCCAATATTTTAAAGTGATTACTAACAGGCTGAATTTTCGTGAGTAGCTTAGTTTTGACGAGTCCCCCAAATCTCTCTCTGCGACAATTCTCGGTAGAGGTATGCAAAGTTCTGCGCAGCCGCTAAACATGTTGATTTGGCGAGTTTTTAAATTTTATACATAACACTTTGTTTTTCAGTTAAATGGCCAGATAATTTAAAAAAAACAGGAAGCTGCGCTTGTCCTACAAAAGCGATGGGTGGACTGGCGAGTCCTCCGTCCCCAATATGTCAAAATAACGAGGTCTGAAATTTTATTACTAACGGGCTGATTTTTAGTTTATTGTTTAATTAATATTTTTGAAATCGAAGGGTCAAATTGTCCTACAAATTGTCCGGTAGGGTTTTCCGGTCCTACGCCCTGAAAGTGTCAGTTCCACGAATATTCTAAACTGATTACTAACTGTAGGACAAAGGTAACACTGGATAGGTCTGTGTATTCTCTGATCAAATAATGCAGTGTCCTACAAAAATATTGGTAGGTATCACTAGTCCTACAAAAAAGGCTTCAATACTATAACGTATTATTTTAATTGGATATTTTAATTGATATTTCCTACTATAAAAAACTCAAAGTAACATCAGATTCCGGCAATGTGATTGGTCGATATATAACACGTGTAAAACCATTTATAATGTAAAATCATGGCAACTCTAAAATTTGTTTATATTAAAAAAATGACTTGTTTCTGTAAAATATTATAAACTGTCAAAAATAAATTTATATTTTTAATTAAATTACTTCTAATTTTCAAATAATGTCTTATTAAACACTTGAAAAAGTTGAAATGGTTATTTGGGCCCTATTTGGAAACCGTTACCAGCAAGTTATTGATATATTGTATAGTGTTAAGTACAACAAACAGATACCTATAGTGCAAGTTGTAAAAAGAGCAGTTGATAATTTCAAGAATACTGGTTGTGTTAACACCGGGCATAAAAATATTACAAGAAATCGTCTGAGCCAAGCAGAACTTGAAATCCATGCTGGAATCATTGTTCACGTTAAAAAAAATCCAAACATTAAGTGCAAGGCAATTGGCAAATGACGCCGGAATTAGCACTTATCGTGCTTATAAAATTTTAAAAGCAAATAAATTCAAATCGTAAAAATATTCCCATCATCAGGAATTGCGTGGGGACCATTTCGAAGAATATCTTTTTACGAAGAAATGTTCGAAAAATGGAATAATGATCCAGACTTCCTAAATAACATTTTTTGCTTCAGTGATGAAAAGACTTTTAGTTTGAATTGTGAACCAAATAGTCAAAATTATCACTTTTGGTCCACAAAGAATCCACATTTATTTGCTGCTACGCACACACAATATCCTCAAAGTCTGAATGTTTGGTGTGGGATTTATAAAAATAATATTATTGGTCCGTACTTTATAGATGGGACTCTCACTGGACAGAAGTATTTAGATTTTTTGACGATAAATATTTTTAAGAAAATAGGTATCTATCTTTTAAGAGATGTTTTAACACATGGTCAACTTTATGTAGCTATGTCAAGAGTACGTTCGAAACATGGAATAAAAATTTATACGATTGATGGTTGAAAAAAAAATAAAAAATTAGGTATTTAGAGAAATGGTCAATTAATTCATTTAAAACGCAAACTCTATCAAAATTAAGAATTTTAGTTACTACGCATAATGGTTCTGGAACTATCCTAAAATTGACTTGAACGCATATTGAGCTACATTAGTTTATAACAAACCCAATTGGACACGCATTAAAAACAACTTGAAAATAATTCTAGAACTGTTCTGTACAACAGCCAAAAACCGTTATTATTCAATTGAATCAAACAAGTACTAAAAATACCAATATACATCGTGATCACCGTTTATATTACACACATTTTTTAAAATTCACGAAGAAATTTAGACAACTAATTTAAATAAGGTAATAAGTAAACAGAATAGATAATAATATCTCTACCATAAAAAATATAAAAAAATTTGGAATTGATAGAAAATTTAATATGATAATATCACTCAATACAATTGTTTTCTGCACGCGCGTAGCGCGCGCGCCTCAATTCTACTAGTTTTGTAAATTACGTATTTATATAGGATCGCTATGGTTATTTTAGTGATTATTGAAAATAATTGAAACTAAAATAAAAACACCAAAATAACGATAGCAACTTTATATAAATACGTACATAATGAGTCATGGCTCATTCTGATATTAGTTCATTAAAACGTTACATTTTTTAGGCTAACCTTGCATTTTGGACAGGACAAGATTTTTTTTACCGTTGCGTAGGGGGGGGGAGGTATAAGTTTAAAATTGAGTTTTCGGGGTTGGCGGCCCCCTCATTTGGCCGCAATCTTGAAAAAGGGGTGCTAACAGGTTTTGCACTATATCTCCGTAACGGTATTTCTTACAGAAAATTAGTACATACGTTTTTTGTTTATAATCGAATTCTCTGCAACTTTACTAAAAACACTTTTTGTCATAAATTGAATAATTAAAAAATATTCTATCTTCTATAAAGCATATCTTTTTAATTATTCAATTTACGACAAAAAGTTTCTCTAGTAAAGTTGTAGAGAATTCGATTCTAAACAAAAACCTATTATATCTACAGATTTTCTGTAAGATGTACCGTTACGGAGATACAGTACAAAACCTGTTAGCACTCCTTTTTCAAAATGGCGGCCAAATGGGGTGGCCGCCGACCCTGAAAACTCAATTTTAAACTTACACCGGGCCCCCCTACGCAACGGTAAAAAAAATCTCGTCCTACCCAAAATGCAAGCCTAATGTAACATTTCAATGGACTATAGTTTTTTGGCTTTTTTATCAATATCTCCCAATTTTATTGTAGGACACCAATTATATTGTATTCTACACTCCATTTCCACAAGAAAAAAACAAAAATTAAGTTGTTAGTAATCAGTTTAGAATATTCGTGGAACTGACACTTTCAGAGCGTAGGACCGGAAAACCCTACCGGACAATTTGTAGGACAATTTGACCCTTCGATTTTAAAAATATTAATTAAACAATAAACTAAAAATCAGCCCGTTAGTAATAAAATTTCAGACCTCGATATTTTTACATATTGGGGACGGAGGACTCGCCAGTCCACCCATCGCTTTTGTAGGACAAGCGAAGCTTCCTGTTTTTTTTAAATTATCTGGCCATTTAACTGAAAAACAAAGTGTTATGTATAAAATTTAAAAACTCGCCAAATCAACATGTTTAGCGGCTGCGCAGAACTTTGCATACCTCTACCGAGAATTGTCGCAGAGAGAGATTTGGGGGACTCGTCAAAACTAAGCTACTCACGAAAATTCAGCCTGTTAGTAATCACTTTAAAATATTGGCGCTGTACCCCTGACTATTATTATACAATCCAAATTACTCAATATTATTCAATTAAAACATAAAAAGATTTGATAATATTTGATACAAGCAAATTACTTCCTCCAATCTTGCAATAATTCTTTTTTTTTTTGTTCATCGTTTTAATAATTTCGAGGCATTTAAACGACAATTATTTCTTTTCATTTTTGACATTTACATTTACCTATTAAAAACTAAATTTGTTGCTAAGCTACTGACTTTTTGTGAAACACTGTAAAACCCAAGTGTAAACTTAAGTCCGCGACTGTACCTAGTTTCTGTCTATACTACTAATTTATCGTTCTGTCTCATATTTTGAAAAAAAATCGTATCTTTTGTTTCTAAATAAAATTATTACTGACATATTTTTATCTATCAAGGGAAGCAAAAAGCACTATAATAATTATTATTAGTGGTACCTAGGTAGACTATAGACGCTCGACAACAGAGGTCATTAGCGGGTACCTAGGTACCTACTCGTATAGGTACAAGTACATATTTTTATAGTGCTTCTTGCTTTTCTTGGTATACCTATGTAATTTTATTAATAAAACGTCCCTTTATTATATGCAGGCATAATATATTATTGAAACTACCTAATATACGGATAGAATTATTAAAGCCTGAGTTTTTTTGTGTAAAATATTTGCGAACAGCAAACAATATTTTTTTTGCAATTAGGTAGAAGGCAAAGTTAGTACGTACCTATTTTACAAATAATAATAATACACTACACTTTACACTATAATGTTTATAGTTTATAAGCAAATAAATACATATTTTGTGAATAATTGGGATACCTACGTAATAACTTTGATTTTGTCAGCTGTTTAAGCATTTTAGAAACCACGAAATTTACATCAATCATTAATGAGGAATTAAGAAAAAGAGAAATTACAGTAAAATCAAACTAAATACAGCAGATTTGTACTGCACGGAGTGATTCTCGAATGGGCGGATGTCTAGCATCTACGTCATAAGCCGCAATTCGCCGAGCGCCGACTGACCGCTCCCGAACCTGCATGAGGTAACTTCCCATATACAAACTTTGGCTTTAATCGTCGTTTTCTGGTCGCCATTTTAGAGTGTTCTGCCCATAGGATTTTCATTGAACGAGCGTTTATCATCGTGATGATATTATCTACTTTCAGTGGAAATGGGCACTGCCAAACTTAAGATCACCAGGGACGTCAGCTAACTGCTAAGTATAATATGTAACCACCTCGGTCTGAGGGCAGCTCATAGTAGAGGTGCAAATCGTGCGTGAAATTTTCCGTGACACGCCGTGAACGTGTAAGTATCGAGAAAATCGTAAGTGAGAGTGCGTGAGTGTGATTAAAAAATATATACGCATATGTGAACGTGCGTGACTGAGAAAGAATTTTCATGAGCGTGAGTGAAAAGTTAAGCACGTAAAAATTATTCTGAAGTAATGTTAACATGTATTAGTCACATTTGCGATGTGATAATATAAATTATAAGGCTAAATTGTAAAATCGTGTGCGTGCGAGTGAACGTGCGTGAGTTTGCGTGAGTATCAAAATATAAATATTATCGTGCGTGAGTGCTGAGCTCTAGACGTGAGCGTGCATTGAGTGTGATTAAAAATATGTAGTAATGTTTTTCACGGGCGTGAGTGACCGTGAACAAAATACTACTCACGAATGCACCTCTAGTTCATAGTAGTATGTACAGAATATGTTTATTTACAACTAGCGGCCCGTCCCGGCTTCGCCCGGGTGGTATGAAATTATGATTTAATAGCGGTCACCCATTGCTCCGCTCACGTATATTTAGTATATTGTTAATTTGTTATCCCCCACGAGAATCTCCCCCCCCCCAAATTTGTTATCAGCCGCAAGAATCTCCCCCTCCCTACGTAGCTTTCTATTAGTGAAAGAATTTTTAGAATCGGTTTAGTAATTCCAGAGATAAGAATTTATGATTTATTACCCCCCCCCCCTCCGCGAGAATCAAAATAGCATATTGCGTATATCACTCCAGGGATACTGTAGCTTTCTATTAGTGAAAGAATTTTTAAAATCGGTTCAGTAGTTTCTGAGATTACTTTTTCACTCGGGCGAATCCGGACCGATTATTTATTATTATCTATCTCCTTACCAAATTTTATCGAAATCTGTTCAGCGGTTTAGGCGTGAAAAGGTAGCAGACACACAGACAGACAGACAGACAGAGTTACTTTCACATTTATAATATTAGTAAGGATAATAAATCATTGACAGTGTCAATGTGCTGTGTTTACCAATGTTCAAATTATAGAGGTTGTATAGTTCCAAAGAATCCAGAACTGAAAAGAAGTGGTTGCATGCTATCATAAGGGAAAACACTTGATTTATCGTGCGTTTTTCTATGAAAACCAATTATAACTTAGGTGGCTATATACCTGCTGCCATCTATATTACGTTTCTCATGTGTCCATCGGCCTTCTCCGTATGACTTCGTGCCGTTCACTTCAAATATCTTCGACTCTCTTTTATGGAAGTTATGCGTTACGATAGATCAAAGAGTAGGAGAGATTTTACTGTAGTCAGAATGTGCATCAATTCCCGGGTTAGACACGGTGTTCAACTGCACATCCGGTGTGGTGTATGAAGGTGTGTTTGTGTGTGTATCTTCTTTCCGCTGAACGCATTCAAGTGCGACAGCCAACATATCACATCACCGCGTACTGTGATCTCATCATGACCGATGGGAAAACAATCATTCTACACCACATTTATAGTACTACCACTGATCTCTAATTATATGGATTGCGGAAAGTCGGTCGGTCCCTATGCATCGCCTGAAGCCTTTTAGAAGCGTCAGTACGTGGACAGAACGTACTGCGCGAAAGGTGAGCTTTGGGTAGCAATTTTAGCGGGAATTTTCAATTATCAGTACAGAACGAACGCACGCTACTTATACAGTGTGCGTCGTGTCTCCCTCCCATCAACTTTTAAACGAACTTCCAGTATGAGAAGAAGCCGTGTAAAGAATAATTGAAGTTTTAGTATACTACTAAAGTGGGATGGCACTAAAAATGTTTTTACCGGACTAATTTTCATATTGGATGCTTGTTTTGTAATTGTAATCATAAATTCTTATCTCTGGAACTACTAAACCGATTCTAAAAATTCTTTCACTAAATAGAAAGTTACACTATCCCTAATAGACCGAGAGCCGGGCGTAAATTTGTAAACCAATTTCTGACAGGATGAAATTTTCAGGGAAGGTAGTATTTAATATGACAAAGAAAAAGCGCTAGGGTTGCCTACTCAAATCCTGATGCCACGGCCGGGAAAAGCAACTTCCGGTACAAAATGTCTATTATATATGTATGTATTATATTTGATTAATTTTAGTCGTAATTAGGGGGGCAATTGGCCCTTGGGGACATCTAGTAGATAGCGGTATAATTTTAACTTCAATGCATTTTATGTTGTTATCATTACTTCAGGAGGTAAGTGGGACGCCACTGTATTGATATGGTGACGTCAGGGCTGACTGGCGAGCGTCTGAAAACGAAGTGTGAAAACTAGTGTGATCGCGTTCAGCTTGTCCCCTCAGCTGTTACCTGCCGGAACGCCTGACGGTGATTTGAACAACCGTGTTGGCGTCTTATCAACTTACCCCTTGGGCCCGGCAGCACGCCACTGCAGTGAAATTACGGTCGTGTTCGACCGGACATGGGCTTTCACCACACCTCTAATTGATTGATTTCGGGATGCCAGGACAATTAAGTGTCCACTTATTGCTACTTTTACTCACTTATTCTTACTTTTACTCACTTCGCTAATTGTGGGGCGTACAGTGTCGTTGTGGTGAATGGTGTCGTGTTAGATAGCAAACGGAATCTGTACCTTCGCTTGATTGCTCAGAGCCAAGGGTCAAGATCCCATTTACTACCCCTAATTGGTTGTGTAAGAGTGTAACCCACCAGACACAAGGCCGGAACTATGATCCAGATGGATTACAATCGTGTGAAGTGTACTAGATGTGTGCCGGATTACTGGACTGCCACACCAAAATGGTTGCTCAGTATTGGCGAACCGCCCAGCAATTCGGATGTGGGAAAGTGTAGTATGTGTTGGCGTAATGTAAGGTGTGAGTTTGTGCGGCTGAAATAAGTAAAGCTACTCATCAAAACAAGTAAGTCAATTCAAACAACTTCTAATATAATTTATTCAGTATCAAAACGAATTTTACAGTTATCGTATAATTGTCAATTTATACCTGAATGGAAAAGGTTCATGAACTAAATAACTATAGTATAAAAAACTACCCGGTTCGATAAGTTTTGAATTTAAGTTTCTAATAAACGTTTAACCTATAATCAACATTTTATCTCTAGCTAGTTTAAAACCGCTGATTTGAATTAGATTTTCTAATTCAAACTTATTGAAATTATCATATTAATATTATTTATTTATTTATTCAATCAATATTTAGCGTACCTTTATTTAATCTGTATTATCATACTTTTAAGCGCTTTGGCTTTTATTTTGATTTATTATTATTATAATGCCATTATTATCGTTGCTAAATCAACATAGATTCATTTACATTTCGTGATGCCTAAATCAATTTCATTGCATTCCATTATTGGAGATAATTTTATTGACTGATAAAATTATTATCTTAATTTAAAAATACCACATACTTTATAAGCTGAATCGCCGTACGGGGATTAGTCCGGTACTCTGTATTTAGAGTTGTTTATATTTTAATTTTCCAGGATCTAATGACTAAAAATGAGCGTGTTTGCCCTTTTTATAGGGTCGGTTTTCCCGGCAATTTGACTAGCCAAATCACGTGACGTCGAGTCAGCTAGTGTACGTCGCGTCGAAGCGACGTAGCGCTACTTTCCAACCCTATATCAGCCCGTTCATTGTGACTGTTATTTACCTACGTTCAAACATTTAATATTTCAACCCTATTGTGTGCTGATGGCCGTACAATACAACAGACTGAGTTACTTGTCATGATTGTCAATTGACTTGTCTGAAATTATTTACATATCGAAAATTACCTATCGGTCTTGTATAATCTCACGGTGTCTGTCTATTGTTGATGTCGAGTCAAGCGATTTTCGTCCGTCAGGAGCTACCGTTTGTCCCCCCCTCAACATCTTTATCTACACTTCTCTCCTGCCGTTGACATATCTATGTTTTGTTACTAAGCCAACATCTGATTTTATTCGGCTGATGACCTTGTCCTATTTTATTTACAAATTTAAACAATGTTTCCCTATTGTCGATACGCCGGTTCAATGGCCTTTATTTAAATTAGGTACCGTATTGTCGTTACTTCATTACTATATTTTTTATTACGATGACTACACGAAGGAATGTATATGACTCAAATAATCCGTGAATAGGTCGTCTCTGCACACTAGAACAGAAATGTACACGACTGGCGGGATATGATCTCTATAAGTGCGGGAGATGAGAGTGTGTTTTTTTGATATATAAGAGAGAGAACGCGAATCGTTCTGCGAAGTAAGATACTGAATATTTGGTAGACTTTGGCACGTCGAGACGAGATAGAGCGGCCGTCTGATACACATCGGGCTGTTAAAAAATCAAAAATTAATGTTTGATTATTCTGACGAATAAAATACTTTTTATATTGGGATTTTGGATTTTAATTTGTACTTTTCGGTATGGAGCTGTATTGTTTTAGTCTTGGATTTTGGATGTTTTCTGCTTCGATTCCTGTATTGGTCGACCTTCCTAGTTTTCCTAATTCCCGAAAATTGATTTATTTTCCGTTTTTCCATTGTTGGATCGTTGTTATTTGATATAGCTAGCTACCGTGAACACAGTAAACCATAAAGAAGCCAAGCGGTTTCTCCTCGTTTAGGGATTATAGGTTGCTGCTTTTGGATTTCCGTGTGGTTGTGTTGATTCTGGAATACGGGAATAATTTAATTTATTCCAGAAATTTTGAAGATTTTGCAATTATCCCGAAATTTTTAATATTCGCTATCATAAGTGACGACGCATCAAGTATCCCAGAATATTATCAAGTGTCTATCCTTGTGGGATAGATATGGTACTACAACATATCCCGAAAATATTAAAGGATAAAATCTAATATTTTATGAACATTTTACATTTCTGAATGTCGACCACTTTGCGTAGTACTGGGTCAATTTAGATATTTACGTCAGAATTAAAATGAATAATAGGGCGTCGATTGTATTCCTGTAGGATTTCTTGCACTACATTGGGAATTTTCCAGAATATTTTGAATCTTATTACGAATTAAGTTTGAATTCCACGTCGCCAGTCTCGCGATTTTAAAGTGTTTATGTCCCGAGTCCTATGCTATGTATTTTCTTTTCAGGCTCAGGAATTTCTGTACAGGCCCGGATTAAGTGTAAAATAATTGTTAAAGATTAATTATGTGAATTTCGTTATCGTTCCGTATCGCTTCATTATTTATGAAGATTTTGTGTTGAGAATTTCGCTATCGTTAGGTTATCGTTCCGCTATCGCTCGCTAACGTCAGGCTAGCGTTTTGCGATAGAATAAGTAGGTTCTTGTGAGGCTTCGAGGCCTATTGAATTAGGATTTTTGTCTCGATTGTTGGAAGTTCCGTGGGACCTGCGATTACAGGGCCGCCTTTTTATTTTTTTGGTATCTCGAATACTGTGTGTCCCGATATTGTGTTCGTAATCTATTGTTTTGTTAGTATTTTAGGTTAAGTTATCGTGTGGTTTTGGCCATTGAAATCACCCCTGATTTTTTTCTGTTTATCTTGCTAAGGAAGTAACAGCTTTAGGCCTGGAATTAAACTGTGATTGTGGTTCTAGACTCTGTTCCGGAATATTTTTCGGATCTCTTTTGGCCAACGTGGTTATCTTCTACGAATTATCCCTAACTGTGACCACTCTCTACGTTTCAGTTTGGACGACCTGAGACTTACGCAAGTTCTGGCGCCCTTCGATCTCTCGGTCGGTATCTGGCCCACTAATTAATTTTCCATCGAGGTCCGTCTCTGGTTAGGTGATCCTGAGTTCAGAGGGATTTTAAATTTAAATTGAATTATTTTGACGCACGATTTATTGTGTGCGTTCACATTTTGTGTTGTCCTAAGTGTCGAGTGGTAGGTGGTTGGGTTTTTTATTGCCCATTAAGGGCTTTTCCTGTACTTAAATTTTGAGGCTGCTTCCCAAAAACAAGTGCGATCGTATAGCTAGAGAATAATTTTTGTGCTCCGACCCATGACCCCGCGCCTTCTGTAGCTAGCCGCGCAACCGATTAAATTCGGGTCTTTTGGAGCAAAAGCGATTGCTATAGTATATATTGTCATAGTTCTAAATTACAAATCTGCCCTTAGTTCAACATGGTAACCATGGTTTTGAAGAAAATGACATTTCAAAAATTATGAATTGTTAATAACTCCTCCAAATTGGATAAAATTTAATATTAAATTCTGTATTATGAAAAAGAAAAATTATAAATTTTGTATAGTAATATCAATACATCTAAAAATTTTAATTTATTTTGGTTATAAAACATTAATTATTAAGTATCTGATATTGCGATTCCATTCAAACTGGTTATCTGTATGCACCGCACGAAAATGAAGGCGCCCTCGGTATTTTTTTCTTTAAATTTACTAATAATATTCTTTCTTAAAATTTAATTATTAGAATTAGAAGTATTTCATATATCAAGCTTTAACAAAAATGAAAAACATTGACAAGCTTTTATTATTAAAATGCACTAAAAGGGAAAAAATGATATTGTAATATAACTGTATGGTAATTTTGGTAAAAATCTTTATTCTATTTGTACGAAACTAAATATCGATGAATGTGGGTGGACTGTAAATAACAACAAAATTGAACCTATATGGTTTGAAGGTGAGCCCACACCACTTAGTATTGACGATATTCTTATCGTGGATTATAGACGCTCGACAACAGAGGTCATTAGTGGATATTCTTATCAACGATACAGCTGAATTATCTGATGTGGATGATAACATAGATTGTTAAATGATCAAAATTGGGAGTTTTCTTGGTACTCCCAACGCTAAAACTTTTGAGTCTATATTAAATTCAGTTATTTTTTGCCCTTTTTGTTATTGCATTTTGAAACTACGTGGTCATAATTATAGATTTTTACTAACATTCTCAGCGCGAACTCTAACATTATTATGCATTTTTTTTCTTACTGAAAAATTATTAATGTGACATTTTTGAGAACCTTACCTATATTAAAAATGTTAAAAATCCAATTTCCAACAAAAAATATCTCGCAATCGATGATGTAAATTATTTTCTAATATTTAACTAACGTATAGAGATACCTTTATAAATAACATATAATTTATTTTTCAAGATTGTTTTCAAGGCAACTACCTTAAACTATCTCTTGTATAAATATGTTATTTTAATAGCACGTTAATGTAAGTATACTTAGAATGAGTCTTTTAATAGTAATTCATAAAATGTTATTGACTTTGTTTGGATACATTTTTGCAGAGTTTAATGTATAATAAATTATACTGAAATTCATGTTGAACACTCACGTATGTAATATAATAAATGAAAAAAACCGGTTGATTTGTGAGTCAGAATTGTCCAATCTTTATTATTACAACGTTTCAGCAACCATTTTGTTGCCTTTTTCAGACTTAAAATTACATTAATCCATTAATGTAGTTTTAGGCCTGAAAAAGGCAAAAATAGTTTCTGAAACGCTGCCATAATAAAGATTAACAATTATGACTTATTTTGATTCTCGTGCGAGTTGGGGGGGGGGGTTATAAATCATTAATTCTTATCTCGGAGCTACTGAACCTATTCTAAAAATTCTTTAACTAATAGAAAGCTACGCAGAGGAAGAGATTCTCGCGGGGGGCAAGGAGAGAAATTGTTACGGGGACTAATAAATCATAAATTCTTATCTCTGGAACTACTAAACCGATTCTAAAAATTCTTTCACTAATAGAGAGCTACGCAGGGGGAGATTCTCGCGGAGGGATAACAAATTAACAATATACTAAATATACGTGAGCGGAGCAATGAGTGACCGCTATTAAATCATAATTTCATACCACCCGGGCGAAGCCGGGACGGGCCGCTAGTATATAATATTTCTAATTCTAATAATATTGATTAAGTTGAATTTCAAGAAAGAATATTAATCGAGGTTCAGTAAAGTCAAATGCTTCAATTTTCAGCGTCAAACAAAATTTAAAATCACAAACAAAAATCAACCTTTTTCTCTTTTCGAACCAACCCCAAAAACTACATTTTTTAAATCTTTTCCCCCGCCGTCAACGATTCTCTTATTCACAGGTTTCTACAACCTTCAAGTAGTTGATAATAATTTATGTAAGAGGTGCACGTTGAATTGCGTTGAAATAAAAAATTGCTACCCTAAAATATATAAATGTTTTGGAAAATTGTCAAAACCAGGTTCAGGCAATTCCTCCGTCATTCTACGGACATGAGCTAGAAACCAAATACGTTGAAAACATCAAGTTATACATAATTAGACATGCGTATGAACACAAGGCCAATAACTTATTTCAGAATGATTACAATATATACATACACATATATACTGTAATGTTTTCTTAACATTACATTTTTATTTTATTTTTCTCCTTATTTATAATTTTTATTTTTAATACTTAGTTAATTTATTTTTGAATTTCGTGCTGTCAGAATTTCAGTAAGTAGGCAGGCTTACTGGGAAAAAATGAACAGTCTATCCTGTTGGTTTCTAGGTTACTGAACAATTAGAGTTTAGCCATTATTTTTATTTACTTTAGAGAAAATTTCCATTAGTTTCCGGTCCGTCGAAGAAAAAGGTTCTGTTTTAGTTTAGCTCCGTCTGTCCGTTTTTGATCCGTTTTCGTTTAGTTTGTTTTCGTCCGTAGTTTAAGTATTCATTAATTATTATAATATTTCACTTATTTTTATTATTCTAGAAGACATCAGGATTGGTCTGTATAATTTATTATTTAATTAATATCTGGTTTTTTTTTTGTTATTAATTTACTTACCTAGATAATATTTCATTTTAATATCTTCATATTTCTTGACTAATATCGTTTTCATTATTACAAATTTGTTCTGACAGTTTAAGCCAGTTTAGGTTAGATTATTAACAGCTGATCAAACGTTCAGGCGAATGACCGGTGAGGTTCGTTCGATAGATCTATGTGTCTGTTGGTGAAAGACCCGTTCCGTTGTATTATTAATATTGTAAATGAGATCCGTTCTGTACATGCTAGTAATTTAATTGAATATTGTAAATTATAGATTTTTCTTATTTTCTTTATTAAATACATTTAACCTTAACAATTTATTATTTATTATTAACAAATCATTCTGAAAATTGTACGAGGTCTCTTACTCTGACTTTCTAATTAAATGGGCCCAGCAAATGACCACCGAGCCACGTTACAATTCCGGAATGATTCTGTCGCATTTTCTTCCCGATCAATCTAGATTTGGAAAGTGTTCGTCCAGCAGCGTGACCGGCTCTCTACGGCATCATACCACACAATAGCGGTATAATTGGTAGCAGAGCTAGAGTTGTCAGTCAACGCTTGTGATTCCTGTTCCTGCCTTGTTCCGTTCCTGTCCAGAATGGCGACTACTGACCCGTCCAGCCCGCCCTCCTCTCCTCCGGGTGCTGATCCTGGGGAGGAGACCATGTTCCTGCCGCCGAAGGACCTGACGACGTCCTCGCCAGCTAGACCGTCCCGTTCACCGATCCGTTCCGCTCTGGGGGCTAGTCCGCCTCCTGCTCCTGTGTGTGCCCCACGTGCTGCGAGTGTTAGTGATGTTGACGTTACTGCCGGGATTCAGGGTAAGTCTGTTTCCTTATCTGAACTTCCTGACAGCACATTTACCGTCTCTGAAACGAGAGATTTATTATGTAAGATTCCGGAAACTGACGGTCGTGATTTAGTTTTATTAATAAAGTTTATCGTAGAGGTAGAGTGTTTAATTATTAATCCGTTATTTTCGCCATCGGTATTATTAAGATGTTTGGTATTTAAGGTTATTGACCCATTGCGAACTATTTGGGTCCAAGAACTTTCCCGCGAATTTAGGTGGGCTCCTTTGAGGGAGTCTCTATTAAGACGTTTTTTGACCCCCATAGACAGAGCTATGTTGGCTGAGCAATTTTTGAACCGCCGTCAAGATCCATCAGAGGATTTTGCGGATTTCATTCACGATATTTTGAAATATGTGCCCTTGTTTGGCCCGGTCCTGACAGAATCTGAACAGGTGGCCAAGATTTGGATCAACCAAAATTCAGAATCCTTTAACTACCTACAGTATCATAAGGTTCCAGATAACATTGCAGATCTGATTTCTCTCGGCCAACATATGCGCGCGGTTGCTCGCCAGAGAGCTAATTATAGTAAGTGGCCGACTCTGAATGCAGTCCCAGCGCCAAGGGATGATAAGTGCTTTTATTGTAAGCAGAGGGGACATATGATAGCAAATTGTCCGTTACGTCCGTCTAGGTCCGGCTCAGAGAATCGAGCGATTCTGCCTAGGCAGAGTTGAGAAAAGAACCCCAAAATTATTTGTCAGTGTGACCCAAAGGCCTCTGCGCCAGGTCAAATGTTTGGAAATGCAAATTTAGTTTTAAGTTCCGATGATATTAGTCGTAAGTCAGTTCCGTGCAGCAGTGGTGTGTCCACTCCGTTCAGTAGTTATAAGTCTGTAGTTTCTAAGTCTGTCCCGTCCGTGCCGAATGCGGCCCTGTCTAGTAGTAGGTCGATGACCTCTGTTAAGTCGCGTCCACACGATAATGTGGAGATAGTTAGAAATAAGCATGATTTGAATTCTGATAGAATTTCTGATGTTAAACCTACCAATTTAAAGTTTGATTGTCATTCTGCGCCTAGTAGAGATTATGCCCCAATCAATATTCCAGTAATAAATTTATGGTTAGGTAAAATTAAAGCCTCAGCCTTGGTGGATACTGGTTCTTCGGGAAATTATATTTCGAAAAGTATGGCAGATTATCTTTTAACTTTAAAAATAGGTCAGTGTTTTGACAATGTTTCGTATGCCCGATTAGCGAACGGTTCGATTTCTAAATCAACCGCGACTATGGTATTACCGATCAAGATAGCTTCTTTTTCTTGGAAGCTCAAGTTTAATGTTTTCGAGCGTTTATCTTATCCTGCGATAATAGGTTTTGTTTCGCTGAAGCTTATGGGGGCTTCTGTGAACTGTTTAGAAAATGCGCTCGAGTTTAAGTTTAATCAAGAGGTTAAAGTTCCGTTTTTGACTATGCCCGAATCTGACGTGAATTTGTGTATGGGCGCTATTCACCAGGTAGATTCTAGAGATGTCGAATTTTCGCGTCTATGTGACGAGTTCGACGACGTTTTGACAGACCGTCTTGGTCAGGCCAAAGATTATAAATACGAAATACACTTATCTGATAAAATTCCGGTGAGGAAGGCTCCGTATCCATTGTCGCCTCCACAAGCTCAAATAATGAGGGACCACATCCAAACGTTATTGGATACTGATGTGATTTCGCCATCTACGTCTGCGTACGCATCTCCGGCTTTTCTAGTAAAGAAGAAAAGTGGTGGTTATCGACTCTGTGTTGACTACCGTCGGCTAAACGACAAAGTGGTCATGGATTCATTTCCGGTTCCGTCTGTAGATCATATTTTTGGATGCCTGAAAGGGGCTACGGTGTTTACAACATTGGATCTTAATAGTGCGTTCTACCAAATCGAACTTTCCGAGTCGTCTCAGAACGTAACTTCCTTTGTGACACCCGAGGGCCAATGGAAGTTTCATAAGGCTCCATTCGGTCTCTCCATTTCACCTAGTGCTCTCAACAGACTAATGTTCAAGATTTTTGCGGATCTACGGTACGAAAGTGTTATAGTGTTCTTTGATGATCTGTTGATCTATAGTAAAGACTTAGACTCACATATTTCTCATGTGCGTGAAGCTCTTCGCCGATTGCGCGAGAACAATCTGACTGTCAACCCCGACAAAGTGAATTTCGCGCAAAGTGAACTAAAATTTCTTGGTCATCGATTATCAGCTCAAGGACTCGCTGTTGACGATGACAAAGTGTCCGCCATTAAGGATTTACCAGTGCCTAAAAATATAAAACAGTTACAGTCTTTTATAGGGATGGTAAATTATTATGCAAAGTTTATACCAGACTACGCCAAGACAATGGCTCCCCTGAACGATTTGCGCAAAAAGGGAGTCAAATTTGTGATTAGTGACAAACATTTAAAATGTATTGAACAATTTAAACATGATTTAAGTAATCCGCCAGTGCTCAAGTTTCCTGACTTTGATCGTGAGTTCGTGCTCCAGACCGACGCCAGCAATACGCATATTGGTTGCGTGCTATTGCAGAAGTATGAAGACGGTATGCACCCGGTGCAGTTCGCCAGCCGGAGACTGACTCCTGCTGAAAGTAGGTTTTCCACCTACGAACAAGAGGCCCTTAGTTGTATTTGGGCCATGGAAAAATTCAAACCGTACCTGTCGCACCGAGAGTTCCTGCTGCAGACCGACAGCGCCTGTTTGAAGTGGCTGATCCAGCACCCCCGGAATTTGGGTCGCGTGGGTCGTTGGTTACTTCGTTTGAGTCGATTTAGGTTCCGAGTCGAACATATTCGTGGAGTCACAAATTACACTGCAGATTGCCTGACCCGTCTAGTGCCTGATCCTGAAGTTTTTGTTAATGATGACTCCGACTTAAACGTCATCAACCGTCCGTTGGAAGCTGATTCCAAAATTTTCGAACTCCAGAGGCTACAGCTAGAAGACGAAGAAATTCAGAAAACGCGTGAGTTGTTATCACAGAACATTGAGTGTAAAAACTTTATCTTACGAAATGACTGTGTTTATCGCCAAGTGGGTAGGAAGCGCAGGCAAAGACTGGTTTTACCCATCCCTGCTCGTCTTCCTATCATTCAAGAATTTCATAGTGCTAAAATAAGTGGACATCCTGGTGTTGCCAAAACGTATCGCGCCATTGCTCGTCGTTATTGGTGGCCGAAAATGTACATTGATATCAGTGACTTTATAAAGAAATGTCAGTTGTGTTATCAGCACAAGCCGAATTTCAAGCCTGATAAAGTGATTTTGAGTTCCAGTCCTCCTGTAAACGTCTGGGATAGAGTTTATATCGATTTGCTTGGTCCTCTGATTTGTAGTGCGTCTGAAAATAAATATGTACTTTTAGTGCTTGATGGTTTTAGTAAATGGTTAATAATGTATCCGATTCCTGATTCTAGTTCAGCGTCAATTATTAGATGTCTTCATGAGGTTTTCACAACTTATGGACCTCCAGGTTGTATAGTATCCGATAATGCTACTAATTTTAAGTCTGTTAAGTTTAAGGAGTTTTGCTCGTCCTGGGGTACTCGTACAGTAAATACGTCCCCCTATTTTCCTGGTTCAAACGCAGTTGAAAGAGTTATACGAAATGTGCGATCGTCCCTTTCCATTATGCTAGAACAGCAGTTCAATGATCACCTTAACTGGGATCTTCTTCTGGACCATATTTCTTTCTGCAACAATACGTCGTATCATGAAAGTATTAAGGATTTGCCGTGCAAAGTATTTCTGGCTCGAGAGATCAGATTTCCTGTAGATTTAAGAAATGAATTAGACCCTTTGTGGGAGCATGATGACATTCCGTCAGTGGACTCTGTCCGGAAAATGTTAGATTTAGCGAGCAAAAGACAAGCTCATCATTACAATAAAAATAGAAATGTCTCATCTAAATTTAAGGTTGGCGACAGCGTCATGCAGAGATTACATTACCAGAAAATGCGACCAAATTTCCATTTAAAATTCTTGCCTCGTTTTAGCACACCTAGAGTAATAATTAGATTTACGAGTCCGGTGAGTGTTGATTTGCTCGACCAAGAATCCGGGAAAATGTACAAGTCTCATATTGAGCATCTGAAAAAAATTAGTTAGTTGTTAGGATATGAAAAAGATTTCTTTGTTGTGGTTATTATTTAAGTACCTTATTATTGTTGTATCTAGTGTTGTTAATTTCTTGAATCCAATTAGTTCTGAAATCGGCGTAAGTGATTATCGATAACTACCTCCGTGGTGGTCGGTCGTCATGTTTCCGTGTTGTTTTTGTCCCGACCTCGCACCGTTTGTTGGTGGGGGTAATTGTAATGTTTTCTTAACATTACATTTTTATTTTATTTTTCTCCTTATTTATAATTTTTATTTTTAATACTTAGTTAATTTATTTTTGAATTTCGTGCTGTCAGAATTTCAGTAAGTAGGCAGGCTTACTGGGAAAAAATGAACAGTCTATCCTGTTGGTTTCTAGGTTACTGAACAATTAGAGTTTAGCCATTATTTTTATTTACTTTAGAGAAAATTTCCATTAGTTTCCGGTCCGTCGAAGAAAAAGGTTCTGTTTTAGTTTAGCTCCGTCTGTCCGTTTTTGATCCGTTTTCGTTTAGTTTGTTTTCGTCCGTAGTTTAAGTATTCATTAATTATTATAATATTTCACTTATTTTTATTATTCTAGAAGACATCAGGATTGGTCTGTATAATTTATTATTTAATTAATATCTGGTTTTTTTTTTGTTATTAATTTACTTACCTAGATAATATTTCATTTTAATATCTTCATATTTCTTGACTAATATCGTTTTCATTATTACAAATTTGTTCTGACAGTTTAAGCCAGTTTAGGTTAGATTATTAACAGCTGATCAAACGTTCAGGCGAATGACCGGTGAGGTTCGTTCGATAGATCTATGTGTCTGTTGGTGAAAGACCCGTTCCGTTGTATTATTAATATTGTAAATGAGATCCGTTCTGTACATGCTAGTAATTTAATTGAATATTGTAAATTATAGATTTTTCTTATTTTCTTTATTAAATACATTTAACCTTAACAATTTATTATTTATTATTAACAAATCATTCTGAAAATTGTACGAGGTCTCTTACTCTGACTTTCTAATTAAATGGGCCCAGCAAATGACCACCGAGCCACGTTACAATTCCGGAATGATTCTGTCGCATTTTCTTCCCGATCAATCTAGATTTGGAAAGTGTTCGTCCAGCAGCGTGACCGGCTCTCTACGGCATCATACCACACAATAGCGGTATAATACATATCTAAATTTGACAGTTTCAAAAATGTCAAAAAAACAAATATAAATTATAAGTTTCCAATGTATTAATCCAAATTTTCTTAGGCAACCTTATGTATTTGAATACAGCTCTTCGAGCTCTACAATATGGCATTAATTGCATGCTGTCATATCATGAGGAAAAAGAATTATGAGCTAATTAAGTATGCTTATTTTGCACCGGAAGTGGACCCCTCCCAGCCGTTGCATCAGGTTTTGACGAGGCAACCCTAGCGCTTTTTCTTTGTCATAATAAATACTACCTTCCCTGAAAATTTCATCCTGTCAGAAATTGGTTTACATATTTACGCCTGGCTCTCGGTATATAAGTGATATAGGCTATATTTTATTTTGATAAATTTGTCGCGGGAGAGCGGGGGTTCAAGCTATGGATTTGTTTCACATCTGTCAGTCGACCCACGACGGCTCACATTTTTTTTGTTGATGGTTCCCTTGGCGTCATCTTTGAATTTCCAAAAACAAATGCATCTTAAGATTTTACCTCGATTTTGTCCGAGTTCTTTACTTCAATAAGGGGGGGGGGGGGCAATTTAGACTATAGATATTTTACATAATATTAAATATGATTACATAAAAAATTCAGCCAGTCCCAACAGTGTTCCGCATCAGTATGGATCTGCACAACTCACAAGTTAATATATTCCTACAACCTGCTCCAAAAGTCACTGATCAACATATGAAATCAAATTATGCAGCGTCATGTTGATCAGTGACTTTATGTTATAATGGCCGCCAATCGCCACGTTTATAACGTCACTCGCGTCTTAAACAGTTTAAGACGCGAGTGACGTTATAAACGGGAACATGGCAATTTGAAGATAGTTACCTACTATCTTCAAATTGCCATGTTCCCGTAATATAAATCTAGCGTTGGGCGAATACGAGATGTTTTTACAATCGAAACAATCGCAATCGTTCATAATAACAATCGAGTCCACAATCGACTCGGAGTTTGATTTTACAATCGAAATGTTCGATTGTTCAAGTCGATTATTTGCCAGCGAATGAGAATACATATAATCGCGATTCAAGGTTATATGCTAGTCGAATGAAGTCTCACGTTTACGCTACTCGTTCATCGTTGATTCACTGTTCACACTGTTCAGTCGGTCTCAGAGCACTCGATTACTGCACAATCGACCATCCATCGACTCGACCACAGTTGTTGAGTGATGAACGATTATATATTATGTGGCTCTCGACAGTGGACATCGTCTGTACGATTCAGTACTATGCAACTTGGTTTCGGTGAAATATGAAACAACAACAATCGAGTCCAAGTGAAAACCATCGAGAGTCATCGAGATGTTTGAACAATCGAGACAATCGACTAAAATATCTCGTAATCGCCCATCACTATATAAATCTCAACTTAGTTAATTGCAACGTGTGAGTGCGCTGTGAGGGACTTATAGGAAACTAGCGGCCCGTCCCGGCTACGTCCGGGTGGTATGAAATTATGATTTAATAGCGGTCACCCATTGCTCCGCTCACGTATATTTAGTATATTGTTAATTTGTTATCCCCCGCGAGAATCTCTCCCCCTGCGTAGCTTTCTATTAGTGAAAAAATTTTTATTTTATTACCCCCCCGCAAGAGTTTTCCCCCTGTCCACCTCGAGAATATCTCCCCCTACATAGCTTTTTATTAGTGAAAGAATTTTTAGAATCGGTTTAGTACTTCCAGAGATAAGAATCCCCCTGCCCTCCGCGAGAATCTCTCCCCCTGCGTAGCTTTCTATTTTTTTTTGTTTTATTGTTGGCTCTGGCTTAGCCTTCAGCCAGTAACTGATCCTTTAAGCTTCGTATAATATTATAGATATGTTGGTAACATTGGATTTTGAACTTAAGATTGTAGAATGTTAGTAAACAATTAACATAGATTAGTGAAAGAATTTTTAGAATAGGTCCATTAGTTCCAAAGATAAGAATTCATGATTTATAACCCCCCCTCCCGCGAGAATCAAAATAAAATATTGCCCATATCACTCAGGGATAGTGTAGCTTTCTATTAGTGAAAGAATTTTTAGAATCGCTTCAGTAGTTCCAGAGTTAAGAATGTATTATTTATAGCCCCCCTCCCCCCGCGATAATCAAGATAACATATAGCCTATATCACTCAGGGATTGTGTCGCTTTCTATTAGTGAAAGAATTTTTTGAATCGGTTCAGTAGTTCCAGAGATTACTTTTTTCACTCGGGCGAAGCCGGTTTTTTTAAAAAAAATATGCAGTCTATGTCCTTCCTCAGGATGTAATCTATCTCCTTGCCAAATTTTATCCAAATCTATTCAGCGTTTTAGGCGTGAAAAGGTAACAGACAGACAGAAGACAGAGTTACTTTCGCATTTATAATATTAGTAAGGACTGAGGATAAGGCAGGTAACTTGTGAGCATAAGAGCCATGACGTTGCATAAACCTCAACAAGATGACCGGTGCATAAATGTCCGTGACTCGCCGGGGTAAATACGGCATAGGAATGTGAGGTTCCCACTAGAGGTGCAAATCGTGCGTGAAATTTTCCGTGACTCTGCTTGTCACGTCGTGACACGCCGTGAACGTGTAAGTATCGAGAAAATCGTGAGTGAGTGTGCGTGAATGTAAAAAAATTATGCGTATACGTGAACATGCGTGAGTGGAAAAGAATTTTCGTGAGCGTGAGTTGGCGTGAGTGAAAAGTTAATCACATAAAAAATTATTCCTGTATTTTCAAACGAAATGCGGAGAGTGTAAACTATTAGGTCTGACCCTAAAGTCTGAACTCTTAACTAATTTTAACAAGTATTAGTCACATTTGTGATGTGATAATCTATACTAATATTATAAAGAGGTAAAATTTGTTTGTTAACTTCCCACTGGAAGTTATTGTAATGGGTCCGAAAATCGAAATCAAAAAGGAAAAAAAATTTTAATGTTTCAAGGTCACTACACTATTTTTACACTACTTTTGGAAAGATGTCTGTGTGTGTGTGTGTGTGTGTGTGTGTACGTACGTACGTACGTACGTACGTATGTGTCCATTTCTTTCTAAGACGAAATCTCGAGAACGAAAAATGATATCGACTACGTTGGGGTGCCAATCGACGCGTATTAACGTAAATATGATCTGAAAGGAATTTTTTTAAAATCGGTTCAGCCGTTCTTTTTTCTTAACCAAATAACCTCCAAAAAAGTAGATTTTACACAATATCTCGCGAATAAAAAATTATATCGACTTCGTAAGGGTGTCAATCGAGGCGTGTTAACGTCATTTTGATCCGACATAAATTTTATAAAAATCGGTTCAGCCGTTTTTTTTTTTTTTTTTTTTTTTTTAATTATTGATGTTTTAATGATTAAAATGATTACTTTTCTGTGTAATATCTAATTTAATTATTATTATTAAATATTTATCAAACTGGGAAGTTCGTCGTGTGGACCTCAAGGGTCGCACTTTAGTCCTAATAAACGACCCACCTCACGGCTTGTTTGTTTGTTTGTAATGGATAAACTCAAAAACTACTTAACTGATTTTCAAAATTCTTTCACCTATAGAAAGCTACATTATCAACGAGTAACATGGGCTGTATTTTATTTTCAAAAAAATTAGAGAGGGGGGAACAATCTATATCTATACTATCTATACTTATATACTTAATTGTTTGTGATGGATAAACTCAAAAACTATTTATCTGATTTTAAAAATTCTTTCACCTATAGAAAGCTACATTATCAGCGAGTAACATGGGCTGTATTTTATTTTCAAAAAAATTAGAGGGGGGGTAATAAATCATAAATTCTTATCTCTGGAACTACTAAACCGATTCTAAAAATTCTTTCACTAATAGAAAGCTACTCAGGGGGGGAGATTCTCGCAGGGAGATAACAAATTAACAATATACTAAATATACGTGAGCGGAGCAATGGGTGACCGCTATTAAATCATAATTTCATACCACCCGGGCGAATCCGGGACGGGTCGCTAGTATTAATTAGAATAGAATAGAATATTTATTTGTTCCCAAAACATTTGTCATTATAAAGTTATACCGTAAAATTGCGTGAGCGCGAGTTAACGTGCGTGAGTGAGCGTGAGTTCTGAAATATAATTATTTTCGTGCGTGAACGTGCATGAGTGTTAAAATCTAGGCGTGAGCGTGCGTGAGTGTAATTAAAGAAAATGTAAAACATTTTGAATAATAATAAAACACGAAGTTTTTTTAAATTTACACTATATCTTTATTTTATAACCATTTTTTCGTCAACACAGTGACTTCTTCAGAACATATCTTACTACAATAAAATACAAAACGTACAAATAATATATAGGTTCTTATCAGGTAAGAAATAAAGTTAAACTACCAGCCAATCTATAGACAAATTATAATTTATATTAAGGAGGGGTGAACTATTCAAGTCTAATTGATCGTTTAGGAGATATCCGAACTTTTTGTGTTTATTAATTTCTAACGATTCTAACAAGTTTAATTTCATGCTTTTATTTTCAATATGTAGGATTTTGAAGTCTTCTTGATATGAATGTCCTTCTTCTAGTAAATGATTGGCGTACGTAGAATCTTGTTTTTTCATTTTATAGCTCTTTATGTGTTCTCCAATTCTTCTTTTGAAAGTTCTACCTGTTTGACCGATATAATATTTATACACATGTACAGCTCGTGAAATATGATAACCCAAGTCCATTTTGTTATGTAGGTACTAACAAATTGTAGTTAGTTATCACGAATAAAGTTTCTTCGGAAATCGTTTTGTTACGGTGGTTTCAACATCCGCAATTGAATTTCATTTTGAAATTATTGAGATTATTTTTTTTAAATCTGAATTCAAAGGCGAATCTAGGAATCATTTTAATAAGGAGGCATATCAACTATAAATAAATAAAAATCCGTCAAGCCGTTTAGACTACAGAGCGTGATAAAGAAATATACATACATAGATACATACATACACTCGGAAAACATTACCCTCCTTCTGGCGCAGTCGGGTAAAAAACCAACGAATACGGAAAAATACTACACATATTATGTTTTATAGATTATCAAAAAGCGTTTGACTCAGTGAATCACGAGTACATGTGGGAAGCGTTAAAATCAATTGGAGCAAACAATAAATATATTCGCATATTAAAAAAATATATGCTAATAGTACACCGATTATCAAACTGGAAAGTAGTGTTTCAAATTTCCCAATCAAAAAAGGTATAAAACAAAGTGATCCGTTATCTCCAAATATTTTTAATTGTATACTTGAGCAAATATTTCGTAACTTGAATTGGGAAAATAAAAGTATAAATATAAATGATGGGTACTTGTCGATTTGAGATTTGCTGATGACATTGTGGTATTCTCTGAAAGCTCTAATGAAATGTGTTATATGTTATGTAATTTGAATAAAGAAAGTCTTAAGGCGGGCCTAAAAATTAATAGTGAAAAAACAAAAATTATGACAAACGATGACATTAAAAGTAATAACAAAAAATAGACAACAAAATCATACAAAAAGTAAACGAGTACACTTACTTAGGTCAGATAATTTCTTTTGAAAATAGGCAACTTAAGGAAATAAATAGAAGAATAAGTGGTGCATGGAAAAGTTTTTGGTGCTTGAAATCTATTCTTAAAAGCAATATTCCTATGAATTTAAAAACAAAAATATATAATACATGTGTACTTCCTTCCCTAACGTATGGTGCCCAGATTTGGTCGTTAACCGAAAAACAATATAAAAAATTACAAACCAGTCAATGAGCAATGGAAAGGAAAATATACATGTGAGAAATTTCAAATACGGTATCTAATAATAATTAACAATGAAAGATAAACAATCAATATGATTAATTTCCCTAGACCGTAACTAAATACATAAGAATATCAGACGACACTATCGCCATGATATTATATATAGAAGGCTATACTTATAGGAAAAATTTAAAACTACAAGATACCATTAATATTTAATAACGTTTATAAACTTTTTTAGCAAAAATATGAACATTATTTGTCAAACTGTCAAGCTATCAAAAGTAATAATAATATTAGTTATAATAGCATTAGAGCTAAAATAATCATAATTTAAAATTTGCAACTACTATTTCTGCCTGTATTTCTACAATTAACTACACAACAACTATTATGCAACATTATTTAAACAACTTCATTTATTTATTCACAACGTGAGTGAGATTTAACGCTTATTTTGTCCTTAGCGTACGCTGCTGTCGATTCGGTTGTCCCCACCATATACTCTGCAGCCAGCGAAAACATATTATTATGTCGCCGACATCTGGTGTAAGACCGTGTAAGTACTAACTGACAATTTTCATGAAAACACGTCCAATTGCATCAATGCTATTTCATGTCTAGGCATTTTATAGTTATTTCATGAAATGTCCCACAACACCAAATTGCTGCGACATTTCAACGGCAAGTAAAATAAAAACAGTTGAAACTAAAATAAAAACACTAAAATTACGATTGCAGCCCTATATGAATATCTCCTTGTAAATACGTACATTATGAGTCATATGGCTCATTCTGATCCAATCATTTTTTTCCAATGCTAAATGTCCTATGATTATTATTATTGTAGACTATAGACGCGTCGACAATTCAGGTCATTAGCGTCAAATGTCCAATGTATATCAGATCGATCTCTTTATTTTATTTAATGCAGATTATAGACGCCTCGACAACTTAGGTCATTAGCGTCTTAATTACATTAAATAACAACTACCTTAAAACTAAATAACATCACAAAACACCCATGAGCGGAGGTGAGACAGATCGATCTCTTACGAACAGTATACAGTGAAATAAAGAAAAAAATCTGATCTGAAAAGTCCTTAGACATTTTTTGATCCGATGTACCGTTAATTTAATTAATTATCACCAATAAGCTAAGCGGAATACAAAAGAAAATTAATAAACCATTCCTACTCCCCCACATATTGGTGATTGCGGTACATCGGATTCTAAAATGTCTAAGGACTTTTCTGCTCAATTTTTAACTTCCCGCTAAGAAAATCGAAAATTTTCAAAAATAGGAACGTTACGAGAACGTTATTAATTTCACCCGATTTTCGAAAATCTCGACGTTTTGTGATCCTAGGAAGCTATTCTGACTATTTTTACGATGATGCCAGTATGTCTGTATGTATGTATGTATGTGTGTGTGTTTGTGTGTAGATTTTGAGAAATTCCAAAAAACCGAAAAAAAAGTTGTTAAAACGATGTTTTTTTCAAAATAACTTCTAGAATATTGTACCGATTGATTTCATAATCTAATCAGCTCTTCTTCTCAGAAAACTGCGTCGAATGCCGCTAAGCGGATAAAAATCGGTTAATCCGTTCAAGAGATTACGCTAATGACATAAGTTGTCGACGCGTCTATAATTTACAATTGCGATTACGTAGTCAACAGATTTCGAAAAAAGTGTTTTTTCAAAATAACTTCGAGATGTCTGAACCAATCGATTTTGTACCTCTTACAATATTTTTAGAGCTTAAACTGCGTCGAATGCCGTTTTAAAGATCAAAATCGAACAACGCGTTCAAAAGTTATAGCTTTTCAAAAATTAAAATAGTATTGTTATCAGCAATGTTCAGATTTTTGAGCTCGAAGAGCTCAAAAATCTACTTTTGGGTATATTATCGAGTGCTTCGAGCTCAAAGCGCTTAGAAATAGGGGGAAGTTCCAGGGATGGCCTGCAGGGTCAACCGATTTACAGATTTTTTTCTCTATTTCACTCTACTGTCCGTGGGCAATCAATATATTTCAATGTTTTATTAATAAAATTATTAAAAAACTCGGGTCGCAGTGCCAAAACCGTGTCGACAATATAGTGTATTTGCTAATACAGGCCTTGTGGCTTTAATACGTGAACTTAGGTTTGTTTTTGGACAAAATAAAAAATTTCACCCCTTAATACATCCCTTAAAATAATATTTTTTTTTAATTTCAATATTATTATCAATGCAACCTCTGTACGAAATTAAATACACCCTTCAGTAAGTAAATCATTATCCGCAACCTATAGTGTTTTCATAAAATTTGTAAGTCCGGTCCTGTCAGGCCGATTTCATTAAAATTTTAGCAGCACATTTTGATCTTTACTAAAAGGTTAAATTTCAATTTTGAAACAATTCTGAAAATTTTTTCGTTATTTTTGGGCCCAAAAACTTTTTTCAACCCCTAAAAACCACCCTTAAAATAATCCGATTGGGCCCATTTTAAATAGGTTCCGTGCGGTGATGGATTCCAACGTGTCTAACAAATTTCGTTCAAATCAATTAAGTCTTTCGAGAGTTATGCCGCGAACACACACACACACACACACACAAAAAAAAAAAAAAATATATATATATATATATATATATATATATATATATATATATATATATATAATAATGATTTTATTTGCTTTGCCATAGATATGGATACAAATCGTCCTTAATTTATTATTGAATGAGCTCATTAAAAACTCAGACAGTCATGTTAAAAAAATCGTCTATTTTATAGAAGGAATGTTCAATTAAAAATATTTTTAAATGTTTTTTGAAATTGTGTAATTTATTATGTGTTGTAATAGATTGGGGTAATTTATTAAATATTTTTATTCCCAAAGTGTTGGGTGATTTTTGTGCAATTTTTAGCCGTGTGTAAGGAATTCTAAGTGCATGTTTTGCTCGCGTGTTTATGTCATGAATGTCTGAGTTTCTAACGAGCTCATTACAATTCTTAAAAATATGGATTGACAATTCATAAATATAAATTGATGCCAAAGTTAAAATTTTTTATTTTTTAAACAAATCTCTGCACGATGTTCGATGCGACACTCCACCAATACATCTGATAATCTTCTTTTGGCAAACAAACACATCATTTGCCTGGGAAGATATACCCCAAAAGCAAATTGTGTATTTTAATCTTGAATACACTTGCGCATAATAGAAGTTCAATAGTTGTTGTGTTGTTAACACTTCTTTTAAATTTTTAAACATATAGTAATAACAGTTCATTTTAGAGATTAGGTTTTTACAGTGAATCTTGAAATTCAAATTCTGATCTACATTTAGACCCAAAAATTTGGTAGATTCAGCTCTTGTAATGATACTGCTATTAATATTTATTTTAATGTCTAAATTACCTCTATGTGTGTGTGTGTGTGTTCGCGGTATAACTATATATATATGTGTGTGTGTGTGTATATACATATATACAGGTGTCCAAGACTTGCGTTGCCGGCCGATATATTGATTTTGGGTGAAGATATAAAAGAAGTTTAATTACAAAAGTTATATAATTTTTAATGATGTATAACCTAAAAATATTTTCAATTATACAGCCTGTTCCATTTAAGCGTGGCAGATCAAAGTTATGTTTTTTTTAACCTAGCACCCTGTTTTTATTTGTTTTTTCAATTCCGTATCTAAATATGAACAGAAATTGTAAGTGATGCCATGCTCGAAAATTCAGTAATTTTTGAGTTATTCAAGTTTTTTAGAAATTTTTGACACATGCAGACCTTTACCTAAAATTCAACATAGCCAAAACAGAAACCTTTATCAAACTGTAATTTTGAGGATTACTAGATAATGGATGGACAAATCAATGTCTGCCCTAAAAAAATGAGTTTATTATATAGGGTGTTCAAAATAATGTACTTCTTTTATCTAACTTCAATCACGTGTAACTTTTGATTGTTAAATACAACGAGGTTATTTTTTTGCTGGAATTGTATTCTTTAGGATATTTACTAACACTTTTATTAAGGGTTGTCCATACCTAAACCTAATATTTTCATATAAAAATGTTTGGTTTAAGTATGGACAACCCTTAATAAAAGTGTTAGTAAATATCCTAAAGAATACAATTCCAGCAAAAAAATAACCTCGTTGTATTTAACAATCAAAAGTTACACGTGATTGAAGTTAGGTAAAAGAAGTACATTATTTTGAACACCCTGTATAATAAATTCATTTTTTTAGGGCAGACATTGATTTGTCGATCTATTATCTAGTGATCCTCAAAATTTCAGTTTGATAAAGGTTTCTGTTTTGGCTATGTCGAATTTTAGGTAAAGGTCTGCATGTGTAAAAAATTTCTAAAAAACTTGAATAACTCAAAAATTACTGAATTTTCGAGAATGGCTTCCCTTACAATTTCTATTCACATTTAGGTGCAAAATTGAAAAAACAAATAAAAACAGGGTGCCAGGTTAAAAAAAACATAACTTTGATCTGCCACGCTTAAATGGGACAGGCTGTATAATTGAAAATATTTTTAGGTTATACACCATTAAAAATTATACAACTTTTGTATTTAAACTTCTTTTCTATCTTCACCCAAAATCAATATATCGGCCGACAACGCAAGTCTTGGACACCCTGTATATATATAAACATTTCCAAAAATGGTGCCAAATTGTTCAGGAGGCTATGAAACGTCGATAAATTTTGGTCCGACCCCTAGGTCCCGCCATCCGACCGACGCCAATAGTGTATGTGCCATATGGCAAATACACTAAAAACGTAGAAAATTCACAAAAATAACAAATGATCGCGCCGTCAACAAACATTACATGTCATCAAACGCGATGTCATCAGGTCTATCAAAAATAATGATCAGAAATGATCATGCATATTGCATGCCATTTAAAACTGTCAGCCAGCTTGCACTATGTAAAACAATAGGGAAGTACCTACCTTTATGAAATTATATTAATTTATACTTATCATAGAGATGATCTATAAATTCGTGCACACGTTGAGTAAATAGGTAACTTAAAAAATAACAAGCCGTGAGGTGGGTCGTTTATTAGGACTAAAGTGCGACCCTTGAGGTCCACACGACGAACTTCCCAGTTTGATAAATATTTAATAATAATAATTAAATTAGATATTACACAGAAAAGTAATCATTTTAGATGTGAAGAACTGTTTAATTAAAAACAGAAAAGTGGTGATCCTGATGATAATGAAAGAAGACAGCTTTGAGATGGCTTAAGGATCCAAAAATAATAAGCAAATACTGTTAATATTGCATTTATTAAGCTGACGTTTCGAGAATTATATTCTCATCCTCAGAGCTCAAATGCCGTCAAACATGACAGTAAAATTGTCCAAAAAACTTTTTAAAAAAACATACTAACATTTTAATAAAATTAAGCAAAATCGCAGGATAGTGGACAAAATAATTTGATTTATTAAATTAAATGTACGACGTTTCGTCTATAGATTTAGACTTTTTCAAGTACAATATTAAAAATAACAATATTTATGAAAATTAATATTAATTACTAACCATAGCAATTAACATAAGATAGGGTACATAAGACAAAAACATGGTAACATGGTAACAAATTATGTTGACTATAAATTTTAACAATCAAATAATAATAATACAAAAATTAGTATAATTTCATAATATAATTGTACTGACTACTTAAATTTTGAGTGTCTGTTCTATAATTGATTGAATTGTTTTTTCTAATAAAACACATTTCACTGATATTGCGTTTCTTCCAATTTGACTCTTTATCTAATATTTGAACTTCATTGAAAAGAAATTTATGCCCAGTGTCGAAATGATGAGATGACAACGCCGTTTTATTATCACTTAATAAGTTTATGTTTCTACAGTCCATTTTGTGCTGATAAATTCTATTTTTTAATAACTGTTTAGTTTGTCCCACATAACACTTATTACATTCACAAGGTATTTTATAAATAATATTAGATTGATGTGAGATAGGCGTCTTATCTTTAAGTCTTGTGAATAACCTATCCAATTTATTTAAGTTATAAAACACCAACTTAATATTTGTGTTCGAAAATAATCTGTTGATCTTATAAGACAAGTTCTTCACAAATGGAAATCTAACATAAATCTTGGTAGACTTAGATCTTTCATCCACAGTATCCGATGTGTTATTTAGGTGATTTTGGTCCTCTATAAACCTATTAACGCATTGATGTATAAAGTTGACAGGGTAATTATTAGCTTTTAAGATATTTTCAACTTTCTTAAAATTGTCCTTATGGTAGTCTTGGTGACTTAATTTTGTTACCCTGTGTAACAAGCTTTTTATAACACTAATTTTCTGCTGCACTATCCTGCGATTTTGCTTAATTTTATTATAATCACGATGGACACGATTTCTAATATAAATACTAACATTTTATTTGGTTTTTATTGAAGTGTAAAAAAATTTGTTTTATTGATTTGATTTTGTACACAGAAATACTCAAAACTTTATGTTTTATAGAATTTGATTTTATTTTTTATTGTAGAAAATTTTTTTTTTTTTTTTTTTTTTTTTTTTTCTACAATAAAAAATAAAATCAAATTCTATAAAACATAAAGTTTTGAGTATTTCTGTGTACAAAATCAAATCAATAAAACAAATTTTTTTACACTTCAATAAAAACCAAATAAAATGTTAGTATGTTTTTTTAAAAAGTTTTTTGGACAATTTTACTGTCATGTTTGACGGCATTTGAGCTCTGAGGATGAGAATATAATTCTCGAAACGTCAGCTTAATAAATGCAATATTAACAGTATTTGCTTATTATTTTTGGATCCTTAAGCCATCTCAAAGCTGTCTTCTTTCGTAATCATTTTAATCATCAAAACATCAATAATTAAAAAAAAAAACGGCTGAACCGATTTTTATAAAATTTATGTCGAATCAAAATGACGTTAACACGCCTCGATTGACACCCTTACGAAGTCGATATAATTTTTTGTTCGCGAGATATTGTGTAAAATCTACTTTTTTGGAGGTTATTTGGTTAAGAAAAAAGAACGGCTGAACCGATTTTAAAAAAATTCCTTTCAGATCATATATACGTTAATACGCGTCGATTGGCACCCCAACGTAGTCGATATCATTTTTCGTTCTCGAGATTTCGTCTTAGAAAGAAATTGACACATACATACGTACGTACGTACGTACGTACGTACGTACATACGTACACACACACACACACACACACACACAGACATCTTTCTAAAAGTAGTGTAAAAATAGTGTAGTGACCTTGAAACATAAAAATTTTTTTTCCTTTTTAATTTCGATTTTCGGACCCATTACAATAACTTCCAATGGGAAGTTAAAAATATTATAATTAATATAGATGGTAATTAAATCCTCACAAGATACTTGTAAAATATAATTTATTTACTGCAACATGTTTCGACAAAATAATTTATCATCTTCAGGCATAAAACTTTTACCTCTCATTTAGAACATTAGTAAAATAAAACCTTTAAAGTTGTTAATATGGCCCATTTGCCGCGAAATTATTAAATATGACAACTGTCATATCCAGGAGACATTAGTTAAGTAGGTAAATAATTATTAATTGCCTCATAGTGAAACCGAAATTAAAGCTAAGAAAATCTGTAGTTTCAGACGTAGTACAATAACAATTACAATAGACTACAGAAGTAATTTGAGCGCGAAATTTAAAATGGAGTCGATTGGCGTTCAAAAATGTATGGGGTTTAACGGAATATTCGTTATTACTATTCTCTTAAAACACATTTCTTACCAAAACAATGGCTGTTTCATAAAAATAATTAATAAATCCCGTCATTATTGGCTACAAAACTTTATTATTTCGTGTGAAATAATTTTTTGTTTGAAATTAAAGATTTATTTAAAAAGAATGTCCTAACTTGATTCAACCAGTGAGTAGTGACGTTTATTCTATTCTAACCTAACTTCTTCGTTGACGTTAAGCAATCATAATTAGAAATTGAGTTTTTTCTTTCCATTTGGAGTGTTCTGAAGTCGCCTGAGATACGCTAGATAAAGCGAAGGTAAGCTAAAAGTATAAAAAAAATGTTTTCACCAAATATGTATTGGATATCTAGGTATTATTTTAGCTTTTTCCTCAGTCGGAAATTTAAACTTTTTGCAGTCATAATTTTCATTATAATTGCAGTCAGGTACAAGACACCATACCACATAACAAATTGCTTTAATAATAATTTATTAACGACGACGTGTTTAAAAAAACGAGGTTACGTCAGTAGAATGAACGAAATTTGGCAGACTTGAAGTGTCAATGGGTGAAGGGGAAGGGAAAGAGTGATTCAATTCACAACGTACGTTCAACGCAGATTCTAGTTAGAAGGAGATAGTTGCGACTCCGCCACGCCTTCCTTTCCTAATCTATTGCAATTTTACAACGTCTGAAATTGGTTTTTGAGAGTTTTTCAATGTATGTATGAATAAAATGACGTAAAATTTCAAAATGGTGTCGAAATTTACAGGCCACTTCGGTTATTTTAGAGAAAAACTCTGCGTGACTGTCATTTAAACCAGCACAAACTTAAATTGATAATATTTAGGACCAAAGGGCCGTATTTCGTGCGTCACAGGTCTCTATCAAAACATATCGTTTTTTGAAAACTACTTATAAGGAAAAGACACATGAAAAAAGTTTCGCATATGCAAATAATGACAGATCTGCGACCCTGGCGCAACAGGCCTGTACCAAAACAAAATACGAGGTTAGATGTAACACATCATTGACGACTACCGTAAGATTCGCTCGTTTTTCTAATCAATAGAACAAAACTTCAAGGTAGTCTCACATAAATTTTACTTGAATCGGTTCAGTAGTTTTGACGTTGTCATGCCCAAAACATCCGAGGCCGTGTAGAAAACACAGCCTACCTCATTTTTTGTGATATTATTTTTGACCCAGCTGTAGATATTATGTCCTGGCGCTTTTAATTTGACACGTATATACGGGGAATTTATTATTCAGTAAGTCACGTTCTATACGCACGCGCCTGGTTTACGTGACCATCTCCCCCATTTACCCTTTATAAGTAGATGTGTTATCTTTTGTATGCAAATTAGTTTCATCACAAGACCGATACTTTGCCGCGCATCATTTTTTGTATACATAATGGCTTCTTATTCCGAACTTTCAAAATAGGAGAATTCATATATTTTTAAAATTTATTTTAAAGTCAGGGTGATCTGGGCCTATAGCCAGTTCATATTTTCAATTCATTAAATTATTATCATATACTTTCACTAGTTTTTAGATAAGAAACTTGCAGCTGGGGATTTTAAATTTGTAATATATGGAACGCCTAGTCCGGCGGCTACAAGGTTTTGAAATTGTGAACTTAGCCCAGCATTTTTTGATTTCAATTTTTTTTTTGGGTTACGAAACTTTTTTTAAAACTTATAGTGACTACCTAGGTACTCTAGAACTATAACTATTTAGCGTGCTATACATTATACAGAGTGGCCCAATGAAAAGAGTCACCCCAAGTTTTGGCCACTTAACATCAGTTTTGGGAAAAAAGCTCGAACACGTCAATTTTAGAATCAAGGGAGACATCTAAATCGATTGGTATTATTTACGTAACTTCAACCCTGAGAACAGGGTGAATTGCACCCCAAAAATGTTTAATGGAAAGGGGTGTCAAACGATTCGCAGTTTGAAAGGCCTCTCAATTCTTTTTACAACAGTATTTTTGTTTTTTAAATCCGATCATTAATAGCGGAGAAAATGACATTTTAATTTGTATCAAGTACCTTACTCCAGCAATGTTGGAGAACGTACGACGACGTTTTGAGGATAATCTTTATTATTGTACGGTGGAGGTGGTCATTTTGAGCACTTAATAAAATGATCCTTGAGTTCTTGTTTGTATTTTTACTCGACAGATGACCTGATTTTGTTTGCTATGTTCAATTGTTTAAGACTATTGATACAATTTAAAATGTCATTTTCTCCGCAATTAATGATCGGATTTGAAAAACAAAAAGACTGTTGTAAAAAGAATTGAGAGGCCTTTCGAACTACGAATCGTTTGACACCCCTTTCCATTAAAAATGTTTGGGGTGCAATTCACCCTGCTCTCAGGGTTGAACTTACGTAAATAATACCAATCGATTTAAATGTCCCCCTTGATTCTAAAATTGACATGTGCGAGCTTTTTTCGCAAAACTGATGTTAAGTGGCCAAAACTTGGGGTGACTGTTTTCATTGGGCCACTCTGTATACTATTATACCATAGAAACTCTTAATTTTTTTTATTTTTTCCAAATTTGCTCTGAAAAGTTCACACACTCCCGGGGCAGCGACAAAAATGACTACATCATCTAGTTATGAGATGATTTAATTACGTATAGTTTATCAACAGTATGTGAAGAAATGCTGCGGTAGGCCACGGCCCACGGCGCAACTTGGTCGGTCTGCGGTCGTTTATGAACACGGGTGGGTTTGCGGCGCTCAATGGGCGCCACTTTTACAGCAAATTTTTTTTTTTAGATCTCGCTTTGTAGAACGTGTATAATTTAGTCGGTCATTTTAAAAGATAATGTAATCCGACCATAAAAGGGTGTTGGATAATAAGTCGACTTTTACGTCATCGCGTTTCAAATTAAAGCTGAAACAAAGTAGGTACTTTTCAAATCTTTTAGTTGGCCAACTCGTAACCTGATAGTTTTGCCAGTCTGACTAAATTTATGAACAAGCCGTGAGGTGGGTCGTTTATTAGGACTAAAGTGCGACCCTTGAGGTCCACACGACGAACTTCCCAGTTTGATAAATATATTTTAATAATAATGAAAATTTTTTCGTTGTAAAGCAGCCAATTATATAATTGATTCGAAACATATTGGAAAAAATCATTTTACCAACCATAGTTACAGTCAGGACTCTAAACTGAACCTTTCCACTTTCGCAGCGGAATGAGCTTACATTTACTCAACCGTGACAAGATTACTAATCTAACATTTTCCTTATATGCTTTCATTATGAGCTCTCACTAGAACGAAGATTCACACCTACTACCTAGCTATAATAAATTATTACCCCCCAGGGGGAACATTGGAATGTCGTTGTTGAGTTATCGCAATTGCATTACAATGTTCTTTGGGACTTGGCGACCCGGGGCCCCTGGGTCGCCAAGTCCCAAGTCACATATTCGTGTTGCTCTGTTTACCAGTGTCTTGATTAATCCTCTTTTTTGTCTCGGGGTATCAGATAGCCTTCCTAGACGTATTACTGGAAAGAAAAGACAATGGAAAGCTGGATCATAAGGTCTATCGGAAGCCAACTCATACAGACCGATATTTGAACAAGGAGTCAAATCACCACCCGAGACAAAAAAGAGGATTAATCAAGACACTGGTAAACAGAGCAACACGAATATGTGAAGCGAAACACCTCCAACCGGAACTAGAACACCTGAAAACAGCACTGCAAAACAACGGATACACACTGCAAGAAATAAACCGAGCAATACGTCCAAGAAGAGCAGCCATCCCGGAAAACGAGGAACAAGAAGTGAAAAATGGTACAGCGTATCTACCATACATCAGGAACATAACGGACCGCATCGGCAAACTTCTGGAAAAGTACAAAGTCAGGACCTACAAACCAACGAGGAAGATTCAGGAATGTCTAAGATCGGCCAAGGACACAAGAGACCCACGGGCAACACCAGGAGTATACCGCGTCCCTTGCAGCTGTGAATCAGTATATATTGGGACAACGAAACGAAGCATCAACACACGTATAGCAGAGCACAAGAGAAGCTGTAAACTGGGACAAACGGAAAAATCTGCCATAGCCGAACACACTTTGAGTCTGGACAATCATAAAATCATCTTTGAAGAAACCCAAGCCATAGACAGAACGTTGAGCTATTACCCAAGAATATACAGAGAGGCCATAGAAATACATAAACACACACAGAATTTCAACCGAAAAGATGAAGGCCTCAATCTCAGTAAAACCTGGACACCTGCACTCCGACATACAAAACCAATGACCAATCGTACAAGGACGGGATACGACCGAGTAGAGAACTCACCACCACTACACACTGCGCAGTTGACCAATGGCAGAGAGACGGACTACGACCGAACAGAGAACACACTGGCACTAGGTATAAAAGAAGGGAGAACACCAGTCACCGACACACTAACCTGTGAGCCGCCAAGGAGGACACTTCGACCGCTGCCACATCGCCTTTGAGAATGTCTACCGCAGCTGTAGACGAAACGTCAGGTAGAAATACCACCGGACCACGGCCTACAAGCCCGGAAACCATGAAGATTTGGAACAATGCCGGCCGTGAAAGCTTGCAGTTGCACACTTGGATAATAAAGGAAGAACTTAAAGACCAGGGAGTTACAGACGTTTACAGAATCCATGCGCGTAGAGACGGTCATTTAGTACCTACACCGTCCCATATTCTCATATTCTGTACACCACAGCCTCCGTCGTCTATTCAAGCTGCATTCTATTTATTAAAAGTACGCCAATATATACTATCTCCATTACGTTACGTTGTTATAAATGTCAAAAGTTTGGACATTCGCAGAACAACTGTAGCTTTGCCAGTCTCTGTGACAATTGCGGTCAATCGGTACATAAAGATATTCCATGCAAAAGGGAGTCGCATTACACAATACAAAGTGGAGTTCAAGATTCAAGAAATCAGAACAACTGAAAAAATTTCTTTTGCAGAGGCCAAACGCAAATCCCGAGAATCTGTTCTATCATTCACACGATCTTTTGCAACCATTGCTGCCGTTCCAATCGTCAAAGTAGACATGTCAACACAGACATGTGACATGTCTACACAAATAGAAATTTCTCCATCCAGTTCCAAAGTTGTTGCCAAAAAAGCTAATAAAATTAAAAACAAAACGAGTCCAGACAATAGATCGAGATCGCCAGTTCAAAAGTAGCGGTCACCCATTGCTCCGCTCACGTATATTTAGTATATTGTTATTTTGTCATCCCCCCGCGAGAATGTCCCCCCCCTAATTTGTTATCCCCCTGCGAGAATCTCCCCCCTGCGTAGCTTTCTATTAGTGAAAGAATTTTTAGAATCGGTTTAGTAGTTCCAGAGATAAGAATTTTTGATTTATTACCCCCCCCCCACGAGTACCCCCTCGCGAGAATCTCCCCCCTGCGTAGCTTTCTATTAGTGAAAGAATTTTTAGAATCGGTTTAGTAGTTCCAAAATAAAAATTTATGATTTATTACCCCCCCCCACTAATTTTTTTGAAAATAAAATACAGCCCATGTTACTCGCTGATAATGTAGCTTCCTATAGATCAAAGAATTTTGAAATTCCGTTAATTAGTTTTTGAGTTTATCCATTACAAACAAACATACAAACAAATTTTACCTCTTTATAATATTAGTATAAAATATAGATATAGAGAAAGGTTTGCCACTCTTATAATACACCATTATGGTGGGGGAATGCATCTTTGACCAAGGATTACCACTGCACTGAACAGTGAACACTGTTAGCACCTCTGTCTAAGCCGGTCTACGCAGTCTGGCTTCAGGCTTGTGTTTGTTAGATACGTATTGTCTGTGTGTCCAGTAGGGTTGATGCAATTTAATTTAATTTTCATGTGCAATTGACAGTTGAATCAAAATAATTTGTAGTAGAAAATACGTATCTTATCTTTCCACTTAGAGTTAATATCGTGATCCTTACAAAATTTTCAGTGCTATCTTTAAAACAAAAATTGATTATATCAATCAATGAAAAAATTAACGTAAAATTATCAGTTACTTATTGTAAACCTTAGTTTATACAGTTACATAACTGAGTGATAAAATTATTGTACTTTACACCTGATCTGTCAATAACTTTTATCAGTTTGAATATAAACTATATTAAAAAATATAATGGCTGCGAGTAGTGATTTGTTCGTAAAAAACGGTTTGAAAGTTCGTAGTGATTTATTCAAAAATATGCGGTCAACTGCAAGAAGAAATCTATTTGGGACGCCGGATCCTAAAATCACGCAGAAGTTGTTAGAAGAACAAGAGAGAATCGATAATGAAAGAATGATCAGAAGATGGGGTTTTGATATAATTAAATCGAAATTCGTTGAAATCAATATGTTGGAAGTAAATGAAGCGGTTAAAGAATCGAAAATTGTACCGGAAATGGAAGAAAGAAAACCTTTACAGGATATCACAGCGTGGAAGTTGCAACGAGCGAAAAGAAATTTGTTTACAAATTCGAACACCTTGAAGCTGTGTGGCAGACAGTGTGGTGATGGTCAACTTCAAATAACAGGTAAATTATTATCTATTTTCATTTGAAGTAATTAGTCTAGTTTAACTATGAGTTACGACGAAAGAATGATGTTAATTTACTTCAGAGTTAGTTTTCCTCTCTGCACTAAACTCCTGTGTTATCATCGCCTGATAGCAATTAACGATGGAATTACGTACATTTTGGCATCCCTAAATTTTAAATAAAAAATACTTGTGAAATCTAAGGACAGTGCGGCTGCATTATTATACCGTTATATTTGGTTAATTTGATAATTTTACATTGTAATTTTAAATCAAATTATAAAATTTATAATCTATAGCTAACGAAACTTACGATGCAAACTAACCGATTTCAAAAAATATAATTTCTATGACTTGACTCATGAGTCATGACATTAGTTAATTTATCTAAAGCGGAATTTACATATTTTGGAGAGGTTACTGGTGAAAAGTACTTTCCACCACTAAACTAGCCGGTACTTCAACATTACTCTCCACTTGCCGTCAAGTGGCAAGTGCGCTTGAATTTTACAGGTTACTCGTAGACACTTTACTATCGGCAAGCACTTTCCGCCAGTAAACTCTTCAAAATAACATAAACTCCGTTTTATCGCACAAAAACACAACGGACGATAAAATTCACTGTCATCAAAAAGCAAAAATATTACAAAGGTGGTAATAATAATTATTTGTACCTGTATAGTTTGAGTAGATTTTGTCAGTCATTTTTGAAGTGCAACTTCTTAACTTTAATGGTGTAACCATGACAACGAAAAACAAATCATATTATGTTAGTCTGTAAATTTTGCGATTTTGCTTAATTTTATTATAATCACGATGGACACGATTTCTAATATAAATTAGTCTGTAAATGTCAAGTAAGTTTCACTTCTGTAGTCTGTAGTGTAAACAACATAATATCATAGTTTGTCGGACTGCGTTCATACAGTTCGTCCGACGCCGGCTGAACTGTATAACTTACAAACTGGCGCGACGTTTCAAATCTCGTAAGACTAGTATTATAGTTATACGAGCAATTATATGAAAGATAGCCAAATAGAAGAAATAATTCATATGATGCATTTTAGAGTGTCTCCAAGTCACTATATGAATAATAAGAAGTATTAGAAATACCTTGTATTTTGGTGTCCGTCTTGTGACTTCATGTGTTGTTAACACAACGCGTTTCATCAACGAGTTGCTATCTTCAGGTGTGGTTAATTTTTTATATTATAAGTAAAACACACATTGAGTATTCGTAACACGTTACAATATTATGATGCTAAGCACATGTCTATTATGTTGTGGATTGTAACGTGTTACGAATACTCAATGTGTGTTTTACTTATAATATAAAAAATTAACCACACCTGAAGATAGCAACTCGTTGATGAAACGCGTCGTGTTAACAACACATGAAGTCACAAGACAGATACCAAAATACAAGGTATTTAATAGGTACTTCTTATTATTCATATAGTGACTTGAAGACACTCTAAAAATGCATCATATGAATTATTTCTTCTATTTTATATTATTCTTCTATTATTATATTATTTCTTCTATTTTATTATTATTATAATTCATATATCTACTATGGATTTTTGTGACAATGATCTCTTAAAAGGGTTAGAAATAAGGTACTAAAAAGTTCCCGCACCTATATCGTGGACAGAACACATAATATTTTGGACGAAAAACTACCCCTGAAGCGGACCCGTTTTGAATTTTTTTCATTTACCTTCTAAACCGTTACTTGGACGAAATTCATTCATAGCGCATCAACCGCGCAACGAGATTTTTTATTTTTTTAACATTATACTTGCCTCATCTGGCAAGTGCTGCAGTTTTGCAGTAATGTTTAATCTTTATTTATAAATTGATAACAATTATTTGTAAACATATAACTATTTGAAAATTATGCCTTATCTTCTTTAAGGGGACAATATTCGAAAAGAAGTCATTTTTATCTACAAAAAAACGATAATTTTTAATGCACATGTATTGGACTTCACTGATAATGACAGGTAATATTTCTTTTTCTTTTTGTTAATCTATTTTGTACTTTTGTTTAAATTGGCAGTTTAACAAAAATGTCATTAACTGATAACTCATTTCTAGTAGGTAGGTAATTTCTTTACTTTAATTATGGAAATTTGTTTTGACTACCTACTCAGTAAGTACTCACCAACGTAAAATAAATTAAACAAAATTACAATTATTATATGCGTGATGTTTTATTTGAAAACCGCAAATTTTGGAATATTTTTAATTAATTTAAAAAAATACCATTAAAGTTGAGAAGTAAAACTTCGTGGTATTGAAATCAATGATGAAAGCAATACTTAGTGATGTTAAACTTTTGCATATACTTACTGACGTTTCAGAAATTTTAACATCAGTATTTTATCATTGATTCCAATACCATGAAGTTTTGCCTCTCAACTTTAATAAGATTTAAGAATCACTTCAACTCTGGACCATTTCTTTGAGTCAACAAATTAAAAAATTACGTTGACTGCAAAAACACCGGCACACAATTTCTATCTTATCAATTTTTCAAGTTCGTAAAAACATTGCTGTAAGTTCTATAATTTGAAAAAGATGCTTCGAATTTTATCTGAAATCACATTTCTTAGTCCACTAAATTTCTGTACAGTATGCAGGCGTAAAGAAGAAATGATTTATTTTCTCTAAACTATCTTCACAGTTATTATTACCTATATAGGTACCTAAGGCAAATTTTGGAAATATTATTTCCGTTAATAACCTTTTTGAAAAGAGATTTATTGTTTTAAGTAATAAACAGCTTAGAATTGAAAAAAAAGGTAATAGTATTTTGTAGAGGTCACAAATATTCTGAAAGTTCAGATAATGTAGTTTCGTATCTTTGTCTAGATAGTTTACCGCCTTCTTCAGCCCAGGCCCGTAGCAGCATATGGGCAAAAGAAGGCATTGCCTCTTCACGCGTTATTGAAAAAAAAAAACGAAAAAACAGGAAAAAATAAAGGAAAAGAAAAAGGATGCAACATCTAAAAAAAGAGAATTAAAGGGCAAAGAACGAGCAAATGCATATAAACAAACAACAACGTTGGAAAACATTATAAATTAATTTTTTTAAACCGTGTCCATGTCGACGGCCGTAAATCGTTCATGTTCGACTATGCTGGATAAGTAGATAGACTGATAGACACAAGAGATATTTAAAAAAACCGCCCAAGTACGAGTCAGACTCGCGCATCGATTGTTCCGTACTGCAAAAAAAGTTTTTTTGTACTTATATTTTATTTTGTTCTTTTAAGTGTTTCAAAATTTTTCCGTATCAAAATTAATTTTGAAAGTAAAAAACTCCAAAATGTTTACATTATAAAAAACAAAAACAATCACGTATTGTCAGTTCGATTTGAACGCACCCGGGTCTTCGTAGTGAAAGCCTTGCGCGTTAACCATTATGTTGCGAGTGCTTGTTTTTGCATACGTCGATACTAATTGTCTATACTCTATAGAGTATAGTCTATTAATACCTATAGCGGTATACAATACATTATAGTATACACAATATAGAAATGCGTTAATTAATTTTTAATTTCCTGTAAATTATTTTAGGCTCAGTAGTTTCGGAGATAAGGGGGGAAGATCGGACAGAGAAGAGACAGACACGAGAGTGATCCTATAAGGGTTCCGTTTTTTTCATTCTGAGGTACGGAACCCTTAAAACGTAAAATTCATAACTTTTATATGGCCCCTCACGGGAAACAGAATTGCTACGGCTCTGCTTCAGCCTGTAAAATAAATAACTCAATCCGGCTCATTACCTTGAAGTATCCTGTTGTTGAATTATTGTTGAATGAGCCATTTTCCTGAGAGTAGTTCTTTCAATTATCCACGAGAGGCAGCTTTTGTGGTAGGGACAAACATTATTTATTCCCCATTAGTGTCGTGTCGTTTTAGTGGTATAACTTAATTATTAAATTATTATTATTAAATTAATTAAATAATTAAGTTATACCACTAAAATGACACGACATTAATGGGGAATAAATAATGTTTGTCCCTACCGCGAGTGCTGTCTCTTGTGGATAATTGAAAGAACTACTCTCAGGAAAATGGCTCATTACGAGGAGGACATTGGAATTATTTCTTTATTTCTGACAAAATAAGATTTGAATTGAGCTTTTTGTAGTGAAATTTCTTTAGGCGCGGTAGGTAGCAGTGATACCGATCTACAGAGCAAAGCATAACGAAAGTAGGCAAGGAGAAGATAATACAACTACGGTACTAATATTAAAGAATTATGGTTAACTCGCTAACAGATGGCAGTAAGAAAAATTAAGAGGTGTTTCCTGTGTTCCTAGATGCAGGCGCATTCCTAAAAATTTCCATTTTAAAGATTAGGAATCAAGAACGAAGTCTGTTACTAAAAAGTAAAAAATAAATATAAAAAATTTTGGAGCATACAAGTAATTCAAGAATTACAAGGCGCGATATTCGTGTAGGTACTGTGTGTAAACGGTTTTATCGAACATAGGGAAAATGACACTGAGAAGATTTATAATTTTGTAGTAGGCTATGAGCCATAAGACCTAATATAAATATGTAGGTATTGGATTACATAGAAAAAATAGTACAGTGATTTTTTAAACAATTTTCCATAGCAACGGTTGACTATTAAGCGTTCATCGGAACCGGCTAAATAAAAAAGTCATGATAAGTCGTAAGACACCCGACAGAAGCTATGCTTCTTACGCATTGTAATTAAAACCGAATTTATCAAAGATATAAATAATACAATTAAAAAGTTATTATTTGATCGCCATTTTGAAATCTGACGCCATTTTATTTTTTTGTATCGTATTAAATTCTCAAATATCAATTTTCAAAAGAATCGGACAATTTTTACA
The DNA here is from genome assembly GCA_039654895.1 of Mongoloraphidia duomilia. Taxonomy (NCBI): domain Eukaryota; kingdom Metazoa; phylum Arthropoda; class Insecta; order Raphidioptera; family Raphidiidae; genus Mongoloraphidia; species Mongoloraphidia duomilia. The sequence continues at coordinate 19,509,703 of CM077524.1, forward strand.
AAGAAATATATACCTATGACCGCCATTTTGAAATATGACATCATTTTATTTTTTTGCATCCTATAAAACTCGCAAATATTAATTTTCAAAAAGATCGGATAATTTTTCAAAAAAGTGCATACGGGCGCCATTTTGAAAAAGTAATTTTATTTTTTTGTGTCCTGTAAAACTCTCAAATATCAATTTTCTAAAGGATCGGATAATTTTAGCAAAAAAGTACCTACATATGGCCGCCATTTTAAAATATGACGTCATTTTATTTTTTTTGTGTCCTATGAAACTCTCAAATACCGATTTTCAAAAAGATCGGATCATTTTTGCAAAAAAGTACATATGGCCACCATTTTGAAATCTGACGTAATTTTATTTTTTTTTGACCTATGAAACTCTCAAATATCAATTTTTAAAATGATCGGATAATTTTTACAAAAAAGTACATACGGCCGCCATTTTGAAATCTGACGTCATTTTATTTTTTTTTTTTGTCCCATGAAACTCTCAAATACCGATTTTCAAAAGAATCGGGTAATTTTTACAAAAAATACATTTGGCTGCCATTTTTAAATCTGACGTTATTTTATTTTTTTGTGTTCTATGAAACTCTCAAATATCAATTTTCAAAAGGATCGGATAATTTTTACAAAAAAGTACATACGGCCGCCATTTTGAAATCTGACGTCATTTTATTTTGTTGTGTCTTATGAAACTCTCAAATATCAATTTTCAAAAGGATCGTATAATTTTTAGGAAGGAGCTCTACATATTTCCGCCATTTTGAAATCTGACGTTATTTTATTTTTTTGTGTCCTATAAAACTCGCAAATATCAATTTTCAAAAGGATCGGATATTTTTTACAAAAAAGTATGAATAATGGCCGCCATTTTGAAATGTGACGTCATTTTATTTTTTTGTGTTCTATGAAACTCTCAAATATCAATTTTCAAAAGGATCTGATAATTCTTACAAAAAAGTACACATGGCCGCCATTTTGAAATCTGACACCATTTAATTTTTTTGTGTCCTATAAAACTCTCAAATATTAATTTTCAAAAGAATCGGATAATGTTTACAAAAAAGTACATATGGCCGCCATTTTGAAATCTGACGCCATTTTATTTTTTTGTGTCCTATAAAACTCTCAAATTATAATTTTCAAAAGGATCGGATAATTTTTACAAAAGTGACGTTACGCTACTTCGTGACGTGACTTTTCAATTGTTTAATGTGCTTTATTTCCTTAGTCTGATTTTATTACATTTATCCGAAACGTTACCGGAGAAAGACCTTTTGCCTGTGAAAATTCAAAAGTACGATTTGCACCCGGACGAAAGCCGGGCCGGTCAGCTAGTTACCATAATATTGTATTGTTACCGGAGCTACACATGTGTGCAAAATTTCAACTCAATCAGATCACGAGAAGTGGGTGAAAATTCAAAAGTACGATTTACACCCGGACGAAAGCCGGGCCGGTCAGCTAGTTACCATAGTATTGTATTGTCACCGGAGCTACACATGTGTGCAAAATTTCAACTCAATCGGATCATAGGAAGTGGGTGAAAATTCAAAAGTACGATTTACACCCGGACGAAAGCCGGGGCGGTCAGGTAGTTACCATAATATTGTATTGTCACCGGAGCTACACATGTGTGCAAAATTTCAACTCAATCGATCGCAAGATTTGTAACAAATATACCTGATCAAGCTAAATAAAACCACCGTTTAAAAAACAAAGCATCTACTACCTACTTATTTTTGCGTGATGTCAGAACATACGTTTTTATTTGAGAATCAGTTCGGTTGCTTTTGCGTGATTCCAGAATATTTTAAAACTCGCAGTCGCATAAAAAGTTATTTACTTGAAAAAAATCATGTAAATCGGATCAGTGGTTCTCGAGTTATAAGCGTACAAAGGGGCATACAGGCAGAGAAAGTCAAATTGTTCGGGAAGGTATGAACGTCGAGAAAATTTGGTCCGATCCCTAAGTCTCGCCATCCGATTGACGTCAGTAATTAGTTACACGTCATTTTAACTCAGTAGGCCAGGGTTTTTAAACTTAAATTCAAACATCAGCAGTCAAAAAATTGAATAACTATATTAAAATAATGCAATATAAGACAGAGCATACGCTATCTTCCAATATCGATATCACACTGTGCAACAGACAAGGACAACCGAAACAAGTTCGCGATTTATTAGATAAAGTCGCATTTATTTAGTTTAATAATCATAAAGATCTGTATAAAAAAACTGTTTTGACACAATATTATACATGAAATCTATCTAAAATTTTCTGCTCTTTCGTTTAAGACAGGTTTCGAATCGATCTGACTTAAATTGAGCAAACTATAAGCAAAAAACACCGTTATTTCTAATTTGCTCCCCTCTGGGGCCAAAATTCAAAAATCGGGCGACGTTAGGATCAAATAGACCCCGAGAGGAATCGAACAAAAAAAAGTTTTTTAAAATCGGTTAACCCGTTTGGGCTGTACGACTGATACAAAAAATCCGTTACAGATTGACAGATTCACAGACGTACAGACAAAGCGAGTGTATATAGGCGCTTCTAGCTTCGCTAAGATCGCGCCTAAAAATAGAACCTTTTTATAAAAAAAGCCTCTAAAAAGAGGAAAATATTAAATTTTGAGGTCGGTGCCAATTTAATAAAATTGTTTATTTTGTTTTACAAGACGTGTAATTCTCACACACAATTTGCCCAAATCACAAGCAACTTCCTGTTATTAAGACGCGTTCTGCTTGGTTACTGCTGAAAATTGATGCAACAAGGTGATTTCATTAATTATGTAGGAACGTTTTAAATGGAATTATCGTTTTTAATGATAATTAATCGTTCGGTAATTTTTATTTTTTTTTTATTTATTTTTAAACTTGAATTATATCACATCGATAATTGAAGGAATAATAATAATTCCAAAATTACAATTAATTCTGCACGACGTGCTGAGCATTCACAGTTATTCTCAATTTGTTCATTGTTGTGATTTTCAAATAAAAATACTTTTTTGGCTATTTTTATTTTTTATACACAAATCTATAAATAATATAAGCTCACATTTCTAATGAATTTTCTGCAGCTATCTCTAGTGCAAACACGAATCTAGTGTAACTGAGCATTTCATGAAAAGTCTCGCTATACAACGCTTATCTCTGGAACTACTGAACCGATTCAAAAAATTATTTCACTAATAGAAAGCTACGCAGGCTGAGTGATTCTCGCGGGAGGGGCAGGGGGAGAAATTCTTGCGGAAGGGCTAATTAATCATAAATTCTTATCTCTGGAACTACTGAACCGATTCTAAAAATTCTTTCACTAAAAGAACGCTACGCAGGGGGAGAGATTCTCGCGGGGGGATAAGAAATTAACAATGTACTAAATAATATACGTTAGCGAAGCAAAGGGTGACCGCTATTATAAATCATAATTTCATACAACCCGGACGAAGCCGCGAATGCAGCCAGGACGATGCTAGTAATATTATATTATGAGGTTGTTGATCCAGACAGTTTTTAATTTTTTTATTGTACTTATATCTTTGGAACTCGTACATCGAAAAGGGAAGAAAAAAATAATGTTTAGAAGATTATAGCCGTGTGAGGTGTCTTTGTTTATGAATTAAGGTGTCGGCGAGTAGAGTAAGATTTTTTTTAATTTCTCTTTATAGTTTAAAATGGCGATGTGGGGATCTGCAACGTGGTCAATTTTGATACAATATTGTGTCCCCCGATCGCATTTAAAGACTATTTGGCCCAGAAACATGAAATTTGGTAGATATATGGTAGTCTGCACGAGATCCAGTGCGCTTCAAGCTAGAAAAGAGCACCCCACAGTTTTCTTGTTTATTACTTCCCACCTCTACTATGGTAGGGAAGTAATGGATTCAGTCCGAAAACAATATTTCGAGATTTTAACAGATTTTCACGTTTTGAGACCCTAGCAATCGTTTAAGATCATTTTCTGACTGATGTCTGTATGTGTGTGTGTATGTGTGTATGTGTGTATGTGTGTATGTGTGTGTGTATGTGGTCAATTTTTCGCCTTCGATATCTTAAGAACGGAACAACATACGGGCATGCCGATTGTTCTATTGTGTTTATCAGCCTTTAACTTAGATCTGATTAGATTTTGAGTCAAATCGGTTCAGTGGATCCTGAGATATTCAAAAAAACGTCCTCAATGTCACGTATTAACATAGGTAAAAAAAAATATAAATGAATTCTAGATGTTATAATATGAAAAAAATGTAAATATTTTTTTTCTCTAAAATGTATAGTTTTCGAGAAAAAAAATATTTTACTAAAAAAAATAAAAATTGTACGTAAATCAAGGTAACCATGATTTTTGCTATATTAAGCTAGCCATCAATAGATCACCAAACAAAAAAGAGGGCCATGCTTTTTTCAAAGAATAAAAATTAAATTGTGTTTTAAAGACCACCAACAGCTAAGGTTATTTGGGCCTAGTCAAAGAATAAAAAAAAGAGTGTTTATTTTTTGCAAATATTTACTAGGTGGGAAGTATAGGACTGGTCATCAGTCGAATTTTTTCAGTTTCATCGTAAATCGCTATATCTGTGAATGTGTTTTAGTACCTATTTTTTTTCTTTTTTTTTTGTTAAATGTAAGAAAACGTCGCTTCCGCGAGGAAAGGCATACCGTTTACCAGCTTTTTTAAATATAGAATGAACTAGCGGCCCCGTCCGGCTTCGCCCGGGTGTTAAGAAAGCCCGGGTGCAATACACTACTCACTCGTTTCACTCGTCCGCTATATACAGGGTGAGTTCGACCACCCGTATCAGTCGTTTTTACTTCCCACCTCTACTATGGTAGGGAAGTAATGGATTCAGTCCGAAAACAATATTTCGAGATTTTAACAGATTTTCACGTTTTGAGACCCTAGCAATCGTTTAAGATCATTTTCTGACTGATGTCTGTATGTGTGTGTGTATGTGTGTATGTGTGTATGTGTGTGTGTGTGTATGTGGTCAATTTTTCGCCTTCGATATCTTAAGAACGGAACAACATACGGGCATGCCGATTGTTCTATTGTGTTTATCAGCCTTTAACTTAGATCTGATTAGATTTTGAGTCAAATCGGTTCAGTGGATCCTGAGATATTCAAAAAAACGTCCTCAATGTCACGTATTAACATAGGTAAAAAAAAATATAAATGAATTCTAGATGTTATAATATGAAAAAAATGTAAATATTTTTTTCTCTAAAATGTATAGTTTTCGAGAAAAAAAATATTTTACTAAAAAAAATAAAAATTGTACGTAAATCAAGGTAACCATGATTTTTGCTATATTAAGCTAGCCATCAATAGATCACCAAACAAAAAAGAGGGCCATGCTTTTTTCAAAGAATAAAAATTAAATTGTGTTTTAAAGACCACCAACAGCTAAGGTTATTTGGGCCTAGTCAAAGAATAAAAAAAAGAGTGTTTATTTTTTGCAAATATTTACTAGGTGGGAAGTATAGGACTGGTCATCAGTCGAATTTTTTTCGAAAACGGTTAGTCGTAGAGAGTTGTGTCGAAAATTTGTATTATAAAAGCCCTAATAAAGAATCGAATGGTGATAATTTTTTTTCCGGGAAGGTCGGCTTCCCTATTAGTTTGCTCCAGAATGTCCAGAACTCCGGAATTATAAATGTAACGATAGGTCGAAAGTGGTATTGTTGAAAAGATCTTTAAAAAATAAGCAAGTTTTGTAGGAAAATTTTTTTTATTACTGCCACCCCTGTAAATTTCTATAAGTATAAATATAAATTATTATATGTTCAAAACTCCGGAATTTTAGAAAGCACGATAGGTTGAAAGTGGTGCTGTTGAAAAGCTCTTTAAAAAATAGGCAAGTTTTGTAGGAAAAATTATTTAATTACTGCCACCCCTGTTAAGTAACAATCGTTTGAAATTATTAAATCAAAATTTCATAATAACGATCGAAGTCGGCATTAAAAATCTAGCAACCTTAGACATTGTCACAAGTGTTCAAACTGTCTTCCATTTACTCTTTAATACATACTACTGAGCTCTTCTGGTTATACTGTGAGTGTACTTCTTCAGTGTTTAATGATCGATAGCTAGGTAACTAAATTTTAAATGCGGACTTTTAAAAAGTTCGTTATTATGACATTTTAATTTAGTAATTTCAAACATATATTACTTAACAGGGGTGGCAGTAATAAAAAAAATTTTCCTACAAAACTTGCTTATTTTTTAAAGATCTTTTCAACAATACCACTTTCGATCTATCGTTACATTTATAATTCCGGAGTTCTGGACATTCTGGAGCAAACTAATAGGGAAGCCGACCTTCCCGGAAAAAAGAATTATCACCATTCGATTCTTTATTAGGGCTTTTATAATACAAATTTTTGACACAACTCTCTACGACTAACCGTTTTCGAAAAAAACGACTGATACGGGTGGTCGAACTCACCCTGTATATAAGCCTTCCGTGAAAAATTATCTAACTGATATTGAAAACCGCATCAAAATCCGTTAAACTAAACTAAAAAAATATAATTATTGTCAAAGAAAGAATATAACAAAAATAAAAATATATAAATAAATATCATGTAGATTTTAGAAAAAAAAGCCAGAAATTCTACGATGCCATCAGCTTTCGAACCCGGGTCCCTGTGCATAGAGCGCTGCGATGTAACCTCTGCGCTACGAGTGGAACAGTTGAGTACGGTCGTTTTTATGATATATAAGTATTAAGTATGTTGCGAATTCTTACGGTCGGATTACGAATTTAATTAATTAATTATTAATTATTTTTATTTATTAATTATGCTATATACCGGGTGGTGAACTGCTCAGGTGTATATAGGGATTTAACATGTAAAATCATAAATATGCAGTTTCCTGCTCCCTGATTTTTTTAGAGCAAAAATTCATTAAACTAAAAATGATCACCGCGTTAAATTATCTACATGATATGTCACTTAGTTACAACGAAAATAATTTTTATACAGTGTGGTTACAAAAAATGCATATTTTTGACCTTTTGACTATTATTAATTTGTCAGAAAAAATGATTCTTGATAAAAGTTTGTTTATGCTCTAAAACCTAAAAGGAGATAATTAGAATCGATATAACTCTTCTCGTGTAGAGTGAGTATCTGAAAGTTTGATTTGGTCCAAGAATAGAAAGACCTAGTTGACACACCTTTAAACGGATCGAAACCAAATTTTAAACTTAAGGTTTTAGCGGATTCCTCAAGTATATTTTTCTTATTTCTTTCCTACTCCCCTAAATAAGGGTAGTTTATTGACGAACAAAAATAGAAAATTGCAATATTCTCGAAAACGGCTCAAACGATTTCCATCATATTTCATAAATCGTTACGTCATTAATAACTGTACAACATGCCTTCATTCATTTGTTTTGTAAAAATTCAGAATGGGAGAATATCGCAATTTTCTATTTTTGTACATCAATAAACTACACCTGTTTAAGGGAGTAGGGAGGAAATAAGAAAAATCTTCTTGAGGAATCCCCTAAAAACCTTAAGTTTTAAATTTGGTTTCAATCCGTTTAAAGGTGAGTCAACTAGGTCTTTGTATTCTTAGACCAAATCAAACTTTTAGATCCTCCCTGTACACGAGAAGAGTTATATCGATTCTAATTATCTCCTTTTAGGTTTTAGAGCATAAATAAACTTTTATCAAGAATAATTTTTTCTGACAAATTAATAATAGTCAAAAGGTCAAAAATATGCATTTTTTGTAACCACGCTGTATAAAAATTATTTTCGTTGTAACTAAGTGGCAATATCATGTAAATAATTTAACAGTGATCATTTTTAGTTTAATGAATTTTTGTTCTAAAAAGATCAGGAGAGCAGGAAACTGCATATTTATGATTTTACATGTTAAATCCCTATATACACCTGAGCAGTTCACCACCCGGTATATAAACCTTCCTTGAAAAATTATCTAACTGATGGTGAAAACCGCATCAAAATCCGTTACGTGGTTTAGGAGGAGCTAGCGGTTAAACAGACAGACAGACGCGAAAAGCGACTTCAATTTATACTATGTAGAGATAAGCGCCTCAGAAGTTCGTGGGATATAATATTATAGCGATTGGTGTCAAATATGCATAAATCTTTTTATTAATATTTAGTTATGGCACCTAATACCAAGCCATTGGTTTATTTTACGTTAACAGTGCAGCCGTGGACAGGGCCCTCGTAAGGCCTCACGCCGCCCGCGTGCGGATTCATAATTGACACCCCCTATTGGGGATAAACTCACTAGACGATATGGCAAATTGAAAAACGTTAAAAATACCTAATACTGTAAGTGCAAAAAAGAAATAACTACTCGTAAGAGTTTTCACGTAGGCTTGAGTATACAAATAAAATTGATATAATATCAGTTGTATATTTTTTCTATACAGTACAAAAAACATAACTCAACTAGACCATTTGCCGCCCCTTGGATGTGCCGCCCGCGTGCATCGCACTCAGGGGCGCGAGGGCCCTGGCCGTGGGACACTGCCCACTGGGACCAAACCAATGGTAGAAATAAGCATATGCCGGGTTTTGACATCACTGCTCTAAGTCAATGATTAAGATGTCAAGCTACTGGTTTATTTTCTAAATTGAAAGTTCCTAAACAATTATAGATACTGTATATCAGTTGTCGAGCGTCTATAATCTACAATATTTATCTATACCTACGCCCCACTGCGGATCTATTCCAATCATATAAATTACATATTATGAATAATCTGCGATTATCACGAATTGATTTTGGTGCCAATAAGATCAATATACCCAATAATTTTTGGAAGTAATGTATACAAACGACTAGGCCCTGCAGTCAGGGTCCATTCTGATTGGTGGAATACCCCATCTTGATGTCGTTTGACACACGCACACACACCTAAACGAACGTAACAACTAACTAGTGAACTTTGTATACTAATTAGTGATGTGCCGGATATCCGTATCCGCGGATATCCGAGGGAAAAGAAAGATCCGTATCCGTTAGTTTTTTGGCGGATCTTTTATGGATCTTTTACCTTATCAATTTTCAATTCATAGATAAAATTTTGGCAAATTCGTATTGTTACAGTGTGCTACAGAGAATTTAACACATTTTTGAAAATCGGCCGTTTTTCGAAGCTCATAGCTAGGCAAAGAATGGAGATAGATAAAAAGTGTGAAAGTTAAAGCTGTAGAGAATTTTATCAGCTTTCATTATGTACTACAACAAAATTTCGTACGACGCAACGTTTTCGAGATAAAAGCAAAAAACCAAAAAACGGGACCTTCTTTGTGCCCCCCCCCCTCGGGCGTACCTCGGAGGGGTAAGGACTTTTAGTATGTTTATCTCTTAACTAGTCCAAACAAAGTTCCTAAGTCAAATTTTCTGCTTTCGACTTTTCCATCCACATTCCCCTTGTGAGCACTCATTGACTGAACTAATAGGTGATTAGGTAATAATGAAAAACAGTTAAATTCCATTCAGATTATTTTTTATTTTTTAATATCGTGGTCAATAACTTTTTCCCATAACAGATGGTCTCTTTCCAAAGGTCGATGTGCAATATTTAGTATTTACCGCCGCGTACTCTAAGAAAGTTAAGATCCGTATCCGTATTCGCGGATCTTGAGACCAAATATCCGTATTCAGATCCGTATCCGCGGATATACATTTTTAACGATCCGGCACATCACTAATACTAATATACATATAGCGATTATATATATATGTATATAGCGATTATATATATGTATATAGCGATTAAAAAATGGGTTTTGTATGTGGAGAATGTTCAAACACATATTCTTCAAGACAAATTGGAATGAAAACTTCAGGTAAGGCTTGTAATCTAATTCTTTCTCTAAAAGTCGATCAATTTTCTGACATTTCAAAATAAAATTTAATTAAAATTTATTTTTCTATTCCAAATTATTTCTCAAGAACACTGTTATTGTGTAAATTTTGGACATCCTAATATCTCAAATAATAATATTAAATTAGGTTTTATTTTGAAATGTCAAAAAATTGATCGACTTTTTTAGAAAGAATTAGGTTTTAAGTCTTATCTGAAGTTTTCATTCTAATTTTGTGAACATTAATGCCTGTTTTGAAGAAAATGTATTTGAACATTGTCCACATACAAAACCTATTTTTTAATCGCAATCAACTATCCATATTACTATACAGAGTTCACTTGTTAGTTGTTACGTTCGTTTAGGTGTATGTGCGTGTGCGTCAAACGACATCAAGATGGGGTATTCGACCAATGAGAATGGATCCTGACTGCAGGGCCCAGTCACTTGTGTAATGTATGTGATTCTTCATACCGATATTTTCTTGTTTAATTTCAGTTCCATTTGATTTTGAGAAACAGAAAATAAAATTTATTTCTAGTTCGCATGCATTTTTCTTTATTGGACCACTCCACGTAGCGTTTGTTTATGTAGAAAATTTATTACGAAAATAATGCGTATTCATAGATTTATGTTTATTAATCGTTTCATCATTACTGTTGTCATGCGTTCTATTTCTAAATCGAAATAACTGCGCATGCGTATAACAATTCAAATTTAAAAAACGACCGTTAAAGGATGAAGGAACACCTGTGCATGTTTTTGACATCTGTACCAACACATAATATACATAGTACTAAGTACATAATATACTGCCCTTTTATCCGGAGTGTCCGTACCTAATGAAATGGGTGAAGCTGGCAGTTTGTAGGTATGTGTGTGTGTGAAATAAAATAACACATTTGTTGCCCGAAACCAATGCTGCTGTATTATTGGATGCAGCAACAGTGACGGCGAACTTTCTTTTTGAAGCGGGACGTCACTACTTTAAATTTATTATCTTGCGAGTTCATTGATACAATGCTATCTATTGGCAGCAGCCAACTAATGCGCAATAAGCATGCGTTTGAGATTTCAGTATCGCAGCTTTTCAATTTATAAAAAACTGGATGCGTGCAAATCTCACGCGACTGAAGAAAGACTTTATGGATAATTAACATTTATTGTAAAATGTGTAAACACCAATTAAACACTAATACAATGTATATATGTTGATTCTGATCTTAGGCAATGTATATAGTTTATTAATTAATAAGATAAAATAAACGCGTGTTACATTGCTGTCAAAAATCTTACCATGTAAACGGAAATTTGTATGTTCCATGTTAACACGTTGACTGCCGTAAGAAGCATAACTTGATGCTCGAAGAATCGACCATAACAGCCGCGAGTATCACAAGTTGATTCTCAAGCACTGCAAGTTATAATAGCTAAGAGAAGCATCATTCGATTCTCAGGTCAATGTAACTTTTATGCAGCCCAATATACACGGCTGTAAGCATTAGAAACTATGCGTGGCCTGCACCTGAGTGAATCGATAGTTGATTCTCAGGCTTAAAATGTTTGTAGTTGACATTACACTAAAAATCAATGAAACTTCAAATAAAATATTATTTTTATATTTATTCAAACTAAAGTCAACATTTAATTACATTTCTAAATAAGAAAATAACTATTTTTTTCCATATGATTCAAGCGTATGCAGACTTGTTTACATATGAACGGCTTATGATTCATACGGCCATTACTGCAAACTTCAACTATACAGACCACGTGAAAATTTGGTGTCTCTTGGCTCAAAAAAATACATTTTTTAGGGAAAAATAAATTCATTAATGTTAAAAAACATTATCGCTATTCTATTCAAGGACAAAACAGTTCTGACCAGAAGGGACCAGATATTTCTGATTGTTGCGGCATTCAACGTGTTAAATTAAATTCACGGTATATACCAAGGGTATATACTACAGAAATGTGTAATTTTATAACCTGTCAGTTTAGAATTTGAAAGAGATAGAGTCTGAGCCGAGTAGGTACAGTGAGAGCGACAAGGACGGATGACGATTTTTTGTTTTGAAATTTTCACCGCTGCCCCCTTCTACTATGCGAACAGAAAGGGGCGTGTCGATCGAGTTCCCCCTCGACGCACAATCCCGATCGGTCCGCGCTAGCAATTTCTCTACTTCTGACGGAGGTAAACTGAATTACACTTTTCGCGATTAAAAAAGTTTCACTTCAAAATTTTCAAGAGGTGGGAGGCTAAAAGTCAAGTAGCACTTGAAAAACCTCCAAATACTATGTACTTCCTGTCGAGAAATAATTGCCTACGAAATTAAACTATGTGAGAAATATATTCGATCTTTTCAAATTAAGCAAGCATCTTTAGAAAAAAAAAAATTTTAACAAAAAAAAGCCATTAAAAAGTAGAAAATAATAAAATTTTGAGATCGGCCCCAATTTAATAAAATATATGAAGTCGGTTAAAAAGTATAGTAGGTATAGTAATTAATATTGATCCCCCGGCCAGTGGCCTAACACTAAAATACTTCTAGTCCGTTGCAAGTTATCGTCCATTTTCATTTTTCCATCTGGTAACCCTATAGTCGGAAGTGAAGCATTTGCAGCTATGAATAAATGCGCCTACGCCACTGAGTAATGCGGGCAACTGACTGCAGCACTTTGCCATATGATACAGCCAGCCTACAAGACCGTTAAATCAAAAACTATGTTGATATACAGTATGTTCGATTATTATGATCATTATAGACATCGTTTTTATTAGCCATCAATTTTTATGAAAACATTTTTGATAGAATGTAAAAATTCAAAAACAAAATTAATATTTGTCGTGTACATTCCCTAGCTCAGTAGTTCCCTAACTGTGCGTCGCGGCGCTACCCTAGGTGAGTCGCGAGACGATACGCACAGGTCAAATCGAAATCAAATCAAAGTACAGGTCACAAATAAATTTAGAAAAAGAAATGGGAGTAGAAATTTCAAAACTTTAGCCCCAATTTCAGAAATTATGCTCAGAAAAGCAAACTTATCCTTCTCATTAATTGTATTGTTTGTACCTAGTTTTTTATGTTTTCTAACTATTAGAATTACAATCTAATAAATACCTAATAATTAAGATTCTATATTCTTTGGAGTTTTCGTTGAATAATAAAGTAATTTTATTGTCTGCTAGTGCTACACACAGGTATCTTCTTTTTAAAGGGCGTCGCAAAAAATTGCAACCTGTATAGGGAGTCGCAGTAAAAAAAATATTGGGAACCCCTGCCCTAGCAAATATCGAAGTGCAGATTCGTGCATTTCTCTAGTCTACCATTTTCTCTTATTAATAGCGTCATAAAAACATCGCTTTTTATACCGAATATCTTATGACACACTTATTTTAAGTACGCTCTAAAAACCAAGACAAGAACACTTATTACAGCACTTATACAAACTTAAAAATTAGAAATGCCTTGCATTTTTGCCAGTGGCGGTGCTAGGATTTTTTGTTATGGTGGGCCAGAGTTGGACAGAATAAATTTTTAAAATTTTACAGGAGAAGCAAATTAAATTTTTGTTTGCAGGAAATGTCTTTAATATTTGTTACATAATTGGACTTAAAATAAAATAAGAAACTGTAAGTAGGCACATGTGACATAATATTGTTTTATTCCAGAACATAGTGTGACTTAACTCTGTTCTAAATTCTGTAAATAAGTATTCAAGTTTAAGGTAGGACATAAAACAGTCTAGCATTTGAATGAGGACTTTAAACAGTACCTATTTTAGTGAAATAAACCGTTCTTTGAAAAAAGTGGACCTTACACACTTTTATTCCGGGGTACAGAGTTAAAAAAGTGCAAAATAAATTAAATAAAAAATTTAAAAAACCCAACCCAAAACAACTACCTAATACGTAATCGGTTTTTTTAAAAAGCATGAAGTAATTTAATATTTTTTATTCTTCGTATAAAAGTAGCTGGTGTTCATGAGAGTGCGTTGGGGATTGCTGTAAAACGTCCCCAATACGTTCATGAATATCAGCTGCTTTTAGGTAAGTATATATGATGAATATTATAGCACATTAAAATTTTTCATACCTTTTAAACAGCCGATTGGCAGTCGTTTTGAGTCGGGAGCATTTAAAATTTTTAATTTAATTTACATTTGAATATTTTACGTAGACACGATTAAAAAAAACATCTTGTATAATGAGACACAGATGTGTGGGACAGTGCATTTATGTACATATGTATACAAAATTACCTTATATATTATTGTGAATCAGAGACGCACTTACGTAATTTTGATAATTTTAAAACATTTTAATTTGCCACACATTGCTGCAGTTCTAAATTAACTTTGAACTGAATCATTACATGTCAAATTAAAATTTACTTTTTATAACTCCCGCTTCTAAAGTTTAATATTCGAGCGCTGTGAGGCGGCGTGAAGAGGCGTATTTTTATAGTATAGTGTAACGAACTATAGTAAGCGTGCGTAAAAGTACAGTTACCGTGCGCGAAAGTCTAAAGCGTGCGTAAAAGTACAGTCACCGTGCGTGAAAGTTCAAAGCGTGCGTAAAAGTACAGTCACCGTGCGTAAAAAATTGACTATAAGAAATGTACATAAATCGAAGAATGTGTGTTTATTTCTACCACACATTTAAACTAACGCGCTCGCTGGGGAGAATTCTAGCGCCTGCGCAAACGATATGACCAGTCATGAGAACCAGTGTATTAATGTTTTTCTCTCTATTAAACTTTAGAAGCAGTCATTATAAAAAAATATGTTCGAGACGTACGCTTAAACTGAGGTATCTAGTAGACTTAAATTGAGGCACTCACTAGAGGGACTGACGCATACACAACGAGATCTCGTTGTGTATGCGTCAGTCTCTTAGCTCGTGTCTCAATTTATGCCTACTAGAATACCTCACTTCACGCATACGTATCGAAAATAACTATTTGTAATTTGTTTGCGTAATGCTCAAACAAATAAAATTTCAATTTAAATATAAACTCACGGAAATATATTACTAGACACAGATAACTATAGACTAGAGCTGAAGCCTTTGAAAATGGTAAAAAGTGAAAAAAAATTATAGTAGAATGAAACCCATTGAAAAAGGAAGAGAATAGAATAAAAATGAAAGGAAAAATAATTTACGGGCGATCTGAGGCCGGGAAGTGGTACGGGGTGGGTTTTTAAGGGTAAAAAACGGTTTATCTGGATTTCCGGCAAAACTATAAGTCCTATGGAAAAAAGTTTAATCGCAAAGCTGTAGGTACTAAAAACATCTACAACTTTTGTATCACACTTTTTTCACATAACCTCAAAATTTATGTAAAAAATTTAAAAAACCAAGTTTTTGGTTTTTTATTTTTATCTTTTACAAAAAACATTTTTTTTTCACGAAATTTGGTGAAAACTTACCTTTTTATGTCCCAAACACATTGTAATTTTTTTGATTTAAAATATTTATTTTTTCACCTTATTTTGACTTAATATCGAAAAAGCACCCTAATTTTCAATCGAAAATTCTCACGTCAAAATATCTGCTTTTTTAAAAAAGTCGGTGGGTTTTTTGTTCGTTGAAATATCTACTTTATGATGGTGTAAAAAAAAATATACATTACTACGGTAAATGTTCTCAGAAAATGCAAAGAAACGAGAAAAAAAACTCGTATCCGAAATTTTTTTTTTAATCATTATGTACAATTTTGAGGTATTTATTAAAATTTACACTTTAATTACTCGTTTATTTGCATTTTCTGAGAACATTTACCGTAGTAATGTATATTTTTTTTACACCATCATAAAGTAGATATTTCAACGAACAAAAAGCCCACCGACTTTTTTAAAAAGGCAGATATTTTGACGTGAGAATTTTCGATTGAAAATTAGGGTGCTTTTTCGATATTAAGTCAAAATAAGGTGAAAAAATAAATATTTTAAATCAAAAAAATTACAGTGTGTTTGGTACATGAAAAGGTAAGTTTTCACCAAATTTCGTGAAAAAAAAATGTTTTTTGTAAAAGATAAAAATAAAAAACCAAAAACTTGGTTATTTGAATTTTTTACATAAATTTTGAGGTTATGTGAAAAAAGTGTGATACAAAAGTTGTAGATCTTTTTATTACCTACAACTTTGCAATTAAACTTTTTTCCATAGGACTTGTAGTTTTGCCGGAAATCGAGATAAACCGTTTTTTACCCTTAAAAACCCACCCCCTACCACTTCCCGACCTCAGATCGCCCGTAAATTATTTTTCTTTTCATTTTTGTTCTATTCTCTTCCTTTTCCAATGGGTTTCATCCTACTATAATTTTTTTTGGTTTCAAAAATTATCGACCCTGGTCTACTATGGCAATTGGTGGCTTAAAAATATTTAGCAATATGTGATTACTTCAGAAGCGGATTTAGGTTTAGTGACGCACTTGCCGGGCGATCCAGAAGTCGGTATATAGAAGACTGCTGTCTAGGTCAGTTTTATCAAAAGAGTTCTGAATGTCTGTTTTCTCCCCATAAATTTCCATAAATTAACCCTGTGTCAAATTTCAAATTTTTTAAAACACTACTTTTTACAAATTAAGAAAAATTGCAGGATAGTGGACAAAATATTTGATTTATTTAATTAAATGTACGACGTTTCGTCTATATATTTAGACTTTTTTAAGTACATAAAAATAACAATATTTATGAAAATTAAGATTAATTACTAACCATAGCAATTAACATAAGATAGGGTACATAAAACGATTTCTAATATAAACTACTTTTTACCCGACTACGGCAAAGCCAGGAAGGTAATGTTTTTAGCAGTCTATGTTTGTATTTACCTATGTTCCACCCAGATCTGTTCAGTAGTTCTCGAGATTAGCCGGTGGAGACATACTGACAGAGTTGGGGACATTTTCGTGTAATAGCGTGCTGGCCTTTGGACTGTCATAGGTCGAATTCCGCTCATGGATGTTTTGTGATATCGTCTTAATTTGATGTAATTTGTTAATTACGACGCTAATTATCTTAGTTGTCGTCTATAGCATCTATAGGTAATCTACAGTAAATAAACAGACATACTCTTAATACCGAGACTTCCTTTTATATACTACTAGCGGCCCTGTACGGCTTCGCCCGGGTGCTAAGAAAGCCCGGGTGCATTACACTACTACTCACTCGCTTCGCTCGTTCGCTATATACAGGGTGAGTTCGACCACCCGTATCAGTCGTTTTTTTCGAAAACGGTTAGTCGTAGAGAGTTGTGTCAAAAATTTGTATTATAAAAGCCCTAATAAAGAATCGAATGGTGATAATTTTTTTTTCCGGGAAGGTCGGCTTCCCTATTAGTTTGCTCCAGAATGTCCAGAACTCTGGAATTATAAATGTAACGATAGGTCGTAAGTGGTATTGTTGAAAAGATTTTTAAAAAATAAGCAAGTTTTGTAGGAACATTTTTTTTATTACTGCCACACCTGTTAAGTAATATTTGTTTGAAATTACTAAATTAAAATGTCATAATAACGAACTTTTTAAAAGTCCTCATTTAAAATCTAGTTACCTATCTATCGATCATTAAACACTGAAGAAGCTGTACACTCACAGTATAACCAGAAGAGCTCAGTAGTATGTATTAAAGAGTAAATGGAAGTTTGAACACTTGTGACAATGTCTAAGGTTGCTAGATTTTTAATGCCGACTTCGATCGTTATTATGAAATTTTGATTTAATAATTTCAAACGATTGTTACTTAACAGGGGTGGCAGTAATTAAATAATTTTTTCCACAAAACTTGCCTGTTTTTAAAGAGCTTTTCAACAGCACCACTTTCAATCTATTGTGCTTTCTAAAATTCCGGAGTTTTGAACATATAATAATTTATATTTATACTTATAGAAATTTACAGGGGTGGCAGTAATAAAAAAAAATTTCCTACAAAACTTGCTTATTTTTTAAAGATCTTTTCAACAATACCACTTTCGACCTATCGTTACATTTACAATTCCGGAGTTCTGGACATCCTGGAGCAAACTAATAGGGAAGCCGACCTTCCCGGAAAAAAAAATTATCACCATCGATTCTTTATTAGGGCTTTTATAATACAAATTTTTGACACAACTCTCTACGACTAACCGTTTTCGAAAAAAACGACTGATACGGGTGGTCGAACTCACCCTGTATATAAACCTTACGTTAAAAATTATCTAACTGATGGTGAAAACCACATCAAAATCCGTTGCGTGGTTTAGGAATTACATTACCCACTTGCTTCGCTCGTTCGCTATATATATAAACTTTCCGTGAAAAATTATCTAACTGATGGTGAAAACCGCATCAAAATCCGCTGCGTGGTTTTAGGAGGAGTTAGCGGTTATACAGACAGACGCGGAAAGCGACTTCATTTTATACTATGTAGAGGAGAAGAAGAAGAGATATTGATGTAAAACCGGTCCTGACCACGACTCTCATCTAGCAGCTGGTTTGTGAACGAAGGCTGAAGGCTGCGCACAAACACACACACAAACACAATATTATACAAACTGCACTACATATGAAAATGACGGTTACAATTTGATTCAGGTAAACACATTTATAAGTTGCGTATGTCGGATGATTTTGGCGGGAAACGCAGCATGCTGTGGGTGAACAGAGAAACAAGTGCGAATAGACATATTTTGTATTGATTGGTCCTCGGACCCCTTGCTGATTATGACGCACAAAATGCGTACCATGAAAATGTGTCATTGTTCTTTTATCGTGCGCACCATTCTTCTCAATGAAACCGAAATGGTGAAAGATTTATTTTGCCGACGTTTAAGTAAACATGTCGGTGTTCGGTAATAATAAATTGTTTTTCGGGTTCACAAATAAAGAAATTCAGAAGCTCTTTTTATTACGTTTAGTATTTTAGCGGCAATTTGAAATACGATATCTTTTAAACACGCTTATATTCTTCTATTTTACAGCATTCTTCTTTTCGATATTTCAACATAAACGAAAAACAGATTATGTTTTCCACACTGATCTTATATCTATTCATTCAACCTTTTTTTTTGTGCAGACTGAACATATTTTTATGTAAACACTAGCGGCCCGGGTGCAATACACTACTCACTCGCTTCGCTCGTTCGCTTGAATATTATATTTACATTACTCACTCGCTTCGCTCGTTCGCTATATATGTATATAAACCTTCCATGAAAAATTATCTACCTGATGGTGAAAACCGCATCAAAATCCGTTGCGTGGTTTAGGAATTACATTACTCACTCGCTTCGCTCGTTCGCTATATATATAAACCTTCCGAGAACAATTCCGTCATGCATGATTTTTGCGTGACTTTAACCGTTTACGCAGCGCACGCAACGGAAGCTCGCAGAAGGAATAATTTTTCCCGCTTTTGCAACATTTTTCATTGATGCTCCCCTCCTATTGGACGTAGCGTGATATTATATAGCCTATAGCCTTCCTCGATAAATGGACTATCCAACACAAAAATAATTTTTCAATTCGAACCAGTAATTCCTGAGATTAGCGCGTTCAACGAAACAAACAAACTCTTCAGCTTTATTATATTAGTATAGATTAGTAATGATCAAACTCTTTTTTGCTATACGATTACAATTACGATTTTTGTTTGGATAATCGTACAAGTAGGTACGATTAATAAATAAAAATATATGAAAAAGTACTTTCTGGAAGTCGGGGAATGTAGGTATCCTATGTGCTTGAATAAAAATATAAAGAATCGTGAAATTATCATATATAGATAATTCAGATTAATCATAATCACGTTGTCACAATCATTTCATTACTAGTAAAACATATTTACTGCTGCCCTTCCCTCAAATTTCTGCATTCGTTAGTCAGCTGTCAAATTTTTTTTTTTGTTATATGGAGCTGTCATCGTATTCGAATCTAAATGTTTGAATAGGTACCGAGGACTCACTGGTTTTTTGTTTTTAGGGCTCCGTGTCTCCGAACGGAACTCTATTACTGAACCTATGATGTTCGTCCGTACGTCTGTCACAAACGATAAGAGGTAGTTAGTTGAATTTTTTTTTATTATTACTTTCAAGGTTTCCAAAAGTAACTTATAGACGAACTGCGAAGTTGCTAATTTTTAGCAAAATTATTTTTAAGCTTAAGATCAATGCTGAATGCTGATCGTGTAGTCAATTTTTTGCTATAAGAGACAACACTGCGGACCACATTTTTTCAGATGTCATTTCAATAATTCATTAGATTTTTAGCTTGAGAAAATATTCACTCAGTGAACGTTCATTGAAAAAAATACAATGTGTTTTTAAAAAATTTCATTGAGAAGAAAAATCTTTATTTCATTGTAAGTATGAAAAAGTTAATGGCTAAAAAATTGTGAACATTCTAATCAAAAAAAATCTATAAATCGGTTGACCCTGCAGGCCATCCCTGGAACTTCCCGCTATTTTCAAGCGCTTTGAGTTCGAAGCACTTGATAATTTACCCAAAAGTAGATTTTTGAGCTCTTCGAGCTCAAAAATCTGAAAATTGCTGATCACAACACTATTTTAATTTTTGAAAAGCTGTAACTTTTCAACGCGTTGTTCGATTTTGATCTTTAAAACGGCATTCGACGCAGTTTTTTAAGCTCTAAAAATATTGTAAGAGGTACAAAATCGATTGGTTGAGAAATCTCGAAGTTATTTTGAAAAAATACTTTTTTCAAAATCTGTTGACTACGATATCTCTCGAACGGATTAACCGATTTTGTTCCGCTTAGCGGCATTCGACGCAGTTTTCTGAGGAGAAGAGCTGATTAGATTATGAAATCAACCGGTACAATATTCTAGAAGTTATTTTGAAAAAACATCGTTTTAACAACTTTTTTTTGGGTTTTTTTGAAATTTCTCAAAATCTGGTGGACCGAATCGAATCAAATTTTCAGGAAATCTAAGTTCAGTCGAACCCTTTCGAATGCCGCAAATCGCGATTCGATCGGTCAAGCCGTTCAAAAGTTATGAGAAGTTTAAATACATACACACACAGAGAGAGAGAGAGAGAGAGATACTGACGTCATCGTAAAAATAGTCAGAATAGCTTCCTAGGATCACAAAACGTCGAGATCTGATGAAAACTCGATTTTCGAAAATCGGGGTAAAATCAATAACTTCCTTATTTTTGAAAATTTTCAATTTTCTTAGCGGGAAGTTAAAAATCTGGTCCAAATCAAGGACTCGTCAGCTGTCCGGTCCGTAAATTTATAAAGTAGCCGAGCCTCTTATAATTAAACCCGATTTGATTCGTTTGATACGAGTTAATAATTTTTTTGTTTTGTTTAATTGTTTGTATGATATAGACGTCATCTTTGTGGGTGTTTATACGTGGGGGTAGCTGATCTTCAAGGTCGAACTGACCGACGTGTGCCCTTATAAAGCGTGTGCCATCCATGTAATATTTTACAAGTCGTTTATGTCCATTTAAACATATGCCGATGGTTTTTAAAGACTGTAGTCATCGTCTTGTCAGAACTTTTGTAGGTACATTTTAAAATACAATTTTGTCTAATATCATACGATTTTTACAAAAAGTAGAAATGCACGAGTGATTTTAATTTTCGTAAATCTATAAAAAAACTAATATTTTGCGGCATATTATTACAATTTTTAAATATTATTGTTCTGCTCGAATAACTGCATACAATTGCAATATAATCTTGAAAACCTTAAACCACACATTTTGTGATCTGAGCCTAAAAATAAAAGTAATTGCTTTTTCCACTTTTTTATTTTATGTCATACTAGCGACTCGGTCCGGCTTCGCCCGGACTGCAATACACTACTCACTCGCTTCGCTCGTTCGCTTGAATATTATAAATCATTACATTACTACTCGCTTCGCTCGTTCGCTTGATTTTTCCGATGTTTTAATAGTAATTATTCTGCTATTGCGGGCGGAGACAAATCCAAAAAATCAAAGATCATGAAAATCGGTCCAGCCGTTCTTGAGTTATAAATGGTCTAACTATATAACAGAATGGTGTAACTAACACGACTTTCCTTTATAATACATATAGATAGATCTATCAGTAAGAGATACATTATTTGACTTCGTATGTTGAATTCAATACCCCCTTAAGGGTTGAATTTAAAAAATGCACGTATATAGGTTTGCTTATTTTTAAAAAATAATTAGTATGTTGAATTCAATACCTCTCACCTGAACGATTTGTGAGATATGAATATTTTGTCATCCTTTATTAGCGGGTGCCTATCTTCCAAATTTCATGTTTGTAGGCAATTAGTTCCTGAGATTTCGTGATGAATGAGTGAGTGGTATTTCGCATTTAGATACTCAGAAACTTGTATAGGTACCTATGTACTTATAGTGTTTATTGTGTTGCTCATAGCAAATACCAGCGATGCACATATAAATGGGTACGTGAGTATGCTAACGGAACATTTCAGGTGTATCTACTCAATCCATAAATATTATCGGAGGGTTATCTATTTTTATAGATTTTAACATTCTTCAAACTAACTAAATTATATACCTAATGTATCTATAATCTACCTTTATCGAACAGCTGATTTTTAAATCAGATGTTTACTACATAATGTACAATGCATACACACTTTATATCTGTGGCCACACGATAAAGTGGTGTATGCCAGAAATGTTGAGTAAAATAAGACTGATGATGATTTACTTCACCAGTGGGTGCGTCGCTTACAATAGTGATCAGATTGTTTTTGTTTTTTTTTGCTGCAATGAAAGACACAACACTGCCGGTGACACGCCATGCGAATGAATTAACGAAATTTATTCACTTACAGACAAGTTTTGAAACTAAATAAGGGTCAAGTTACATATTTAAATTTAACATGGATGCTGCTTATGTGTGTCAAGTTGTATGAACCAACTTAAATTTTTTCAACGCCAATCGTTTGTTCGACTTTTGTTCCGGATCCGGACACCTACAAAATTTCAGCGTTTGTTACGAAAAAATAAAAAAGTTATTAGCAAAAATAGGTAACCAGCCACTAGTATACAGGGTGCTGAATTGCTTTGCGGGTAATAGGGATTTAACCCGTAAAATCAAACTTTTGCGATTTCCTGCTTCCCTAATTATTTTAGAAAAAAAATATCTTCGAATAAACGTTTTTGAACATAAAATTCTGCATCTAAATCATTAAACAAAATTAATTTTGCATGCTTTGTAACTGCACAAATTTGATATGAAATTGTCAAAATTACCTCAAAAACTTGAACAAAATGATGACGTTTTAGCTGTCAGAATAATTTCTAATCATTTTGTTCAAGTTCCATGGCTATCGCTATCTGTTTGTGAGGGAATTTTGACATTTTCATATCAAATTTCTGCCGTTACATAGCATGCAAAATTCATTTTGTTTAATGATTTAAATGCAGAATTTTATGTTCTAAAACTTTTATTCGAAGATATTTTTCCTAAAATAATTAGGGAAGCAGGAAATCGCAAAAGTTTGATTTTACGGGTTAAATCCCTATTACCCGCAAAGTAATTCAGCACCCTGTATGTACACTACTGGACATACGTATGGCGTTTTACTATTGGCCAGTAGTCGTACATATACTAGTTGTTGGTCACCTATTTTTGCTAATAGCTTTTTTATTTTTTCGGAACAAACGCTGAAATTTTGTAGGCGTCCGGAACAAACGTAGAACAAACGATTGCGTTGAAAAATTTGACAAAATGTAACTTGGTCCATACAACTTGATACACATATGCTGCTGAATGAATTTCGCTCGAATCGTCCTCACAACACCATCGTGTAATAGGAAGGTACATCGAAATTTATTTGACCGGCGTTGTCTCTTTTCATTACATACATAAAAATTATATGGTGTGGCTTTTCTAGGTCTAGTACAAATATTACCTTTTGTTTTTAATAATAAATTGAAAATCCTGATAATTAGAGCCTTGTAGTAGGCAAACCATCGAAACACCATATTATCGAGGTTATTTTAAAAAACAAAAAAACCCCGACTACAGTTAACTCAAAGCATAAAACTTGTCGGGTAAAGACGTTAAAGTTTTAGTGTCATACTAACTCACAGAAAACTTAATCGTCTTTTTAGTCGACTAGCTTCAAAAAATTGGACATAGCCATTTTGTCTTGCGGCAATAATGCATATTATACCTATATGTAGAAAAATGCACCGGGACCGAGCACATGCGTAAAGAACGATTGGCAAAGGTGAATTCTCACCTGTTCATCTGCAAACAGAACAATAAAAAGAAGGTACAGAAAATATTACAGACGCTCTACTATTATAGAGGAAGATCAGGAAGACACCACTACATGTGCGTAAAAAGATGAACAGCTGATGTTTTGTGTATAAAATTAAAAGATATATAAAGTTGGCGGGAAATAACTTGTTTAACGTATTTTCTGGTGAAATAATATTCCATTCAAATCTTGTCATATTCCTGGACTTACGGATATAGTCAGGACAATTTGTTACTTATTTAAAGTCACCAACTGGCAGCATTATCTGGCCCAGTATCAATTAAGATTTTCAATGTATTTATTATTTTTAAATTTTAATATGTAGTATAAAATTGAAATTCAATTGATACTTTAACCAGTTCTCAGATTAGAACCTGGGAACTGGAGGTGCGACGAGTCATGAAAATTTCATTTGAACAGTAGCCATTCTTAATATTATATTTTATTATTAGAAAAAAAGAGTATAGTTGATTTCAAAAGTAATCGTGAACTAAAACTGAATTATACATTCACAAAAAAAAAAACGCCTATTTTCAAATGTAGAAATTGCATTCCCGACCTTATGGTAAATTTACAAACTTCAAAGACAGATAATTTGTATTGCGATCCATCAATATATTTTCTTTATTTGTATATGAGTGACATTACGTAATTTAATGAAAAAATGTAGATTTTTTATATTCCCCGAAGAGATATTTTCTTTATAGTACCTATGTAGAAGGACTCCCAGGTCAGTATAAAAAATATATAGTTTCAAAAAAAAAAAAAACTCGGGTCGCAGTGCCAAACCCTGCCGACAATATAGTGTATTTGCTAATACAGGCATTGTGCGGCATTATTATGTGAACTTAAGTTTGTTTTTTGACAAAATAAAAAATTTAACCCCTTAATACATCCCTTAAAATAATTAAATTTTTCTAAATTTCAATATTAGACATGGATTTTATCAGTACACGCAATTAAATACACCCTTCCATAAGTAAATCCGTATCAACAAACTAGTGTTTTCATAAAATTTGAAAGTCCGGTCCTGTCGGGCCGATTTTATTAAAATTTTGGCAGCACATTTTAATCTTTGCTAAAGAGTTAAATTTCAATTTTGAAACGATTCTGACAAATTTTTCGGTATTTTTGGGCCCAAAAACTTTTTGGAACCCCTAAATACAACCCTGAAAATGGTCCGATCGGGCCCATTTTAAATAGGCTTCTTGCGGTGATGGGTTCCAATGTGTGTACCAAATTTCGTTTCAATCGATTAAGTCTGTCGAGAGTTATCGTGTACATACACACATATATATATACAGGGTGTTCACGCGAGGAACAAAGGCAAGTTTATTTCGAAAATGAAGACGCTTACGGAAACATGTTTCAGACAAAAGTTGTTAGGTTTGATCTACTCTACAGCTGGAAAATATTTTCAATTATACAGGTTGTCCTATTTAAGCGTGGCAGATCAAAGTTATGTTTTTTTTAATGCAGCACCCTGTTTTTATTTGTTTTTTGAATTCTGCACCTAATTGTAAATAGAAACTGTAAGGAAAGCGTTGCTCGAAAAATTAGCAGTTTTTGAGTTATTCAAGTTTTTTTGACATATGCTGACCTTTACCTAAAATTCGAAATAGCCCAAACGAAAAACTTTATCAAACTGATATTTTGGAGATAAATAGGTAATGAAAGGGCAAATTAATTTTTGTATTCAAAAAAATAATTTACTATACAGGTGTTCAAAATATTGTACTTCTTTTATCTAACTTAAATCGCGTATAACGTTTGATAGTTAAATACAACGGGGTTGTTTTTATGCCCGAATTGTTTTCTTTCGGATATTTACGAACACTTTTATAAAGGGTTCCCCAGACCTAAATCTAGTATTTTCGTGTTTATTATGACTTTAATGCGATATTGCGAAATTTCACCTTTTAAATGAACTGCCGCAGTGTGCTGTGAAGTAGTCGATATCATTTTTCATTCTCGAGATTTCGTCTTAGAAAGAAATGGACACATACGTACGTACGTACACACACAGAGAGAGACATCTTTCTAAAAATAGTGTAGTGACCTTGAAACATAAAAATTTGTTATACATTTTGATTTCGATTTTCGGACCCATTACAATTAATTGTATTTTAAAGACCACCAACAGCTAAGGTTATTTGGGCCTAGCACCAATTCATATTTTCAATTCATTATTTTTTTTTTTTTAATAATAAATTGAAAATCCAATTGACACTTTTACCAGCTCCCGGGCTAGAACTCGGGAACTGGGGACTTGTAATAGAGGAACCATAGCAACGCCATGTAAACAACAGCGCCGCTACACTCTCGGCTATTCTCAAGCCCTCGGACCCATTACAATAACTTCCAATGGGAAGTTAATAAATAAATTTGTTTAGTTGGTAAAACTTTTAAAATGACTATTTTCAACTGTTTAGGTAAAAATACTTCACAGCACACTGCGGCAGTTCTTTTAAAAGATGAAATTTCGCAATATCGCATTCAAGTCGTAATAAACACGAAAATACCAGATTTAGGTCTGGGGAACCCTTTATAAAAGTGTTCGTAAATATCCTAAAGAAAACAATTCGGGCATAAAAACAACCCCGTTGTATTTAGCTATCAAAAGTTATACGCGATTTAAGTTAGATAAAAGAAGTACAATATTTTGAACACCCTGTATAGTAAATTATTTTTTTGAATACAAAAATTAATTTGCCCTTTCATTACCTATTGATCTCCAAAATATCAGTTTGATAAAGTTTTTCGTTTGGGCTATCTCGAATTTTAGGTAAAGGTCTGCATATGTCAAAAATTTCAAAAAAACTTGAATAACTCAAAAACTGCTAATTTTTCGAGCAACGCTTTCCTTACAGTTTCTATTTACAATTAGGTGCAGAATTCAAAAAACAAATAAAAACAGGGTGCTGCATTAAAAAAAAACGTAACTTTGGTCTGCCACGCTTAAATAGGACAACCTGTATAATTAAAGATATTTTCCAGCTGTAGAGTAGATCGAACCTAACAACTTTTGTCTGAAACATGTTTCCGTAAGCGTCTTCATTTTCGAAATAAACTTGCCTTTGTTCCTCGCGTGAACACCCTGTATATATAAATATATATATATATATATATATATATTATAAGAGTACGCAGTGGACAATTTTGAGCACGTAGATTGGCTTCTCACCTGGGAAAAGAGAAATAACGAGAGAAAAGGGAAAACGGTTGTATCAGATATGGCTCAGAGAGTGCTGTTAAATCGGGCCCAAGTAATTGTTAAACAATCCCAGAAAATATTCTCTGAGTTGGTCCGATACAAGCGTTTGCCTTTTTAATGAAAGGACACGAAATAATGTTAACAATATTTATTAGTATTCATTAATTATGCAAATATCACTAATGCAAACTTAACATAAAAGTTAACACAATAATCGATAGGAATCGAAAGAACCCAAAAATGAATAGTAGGGAAATTAGCAAGATATATTAAATTTATACACTTAAAATTAACACTTTACTTTAGGTAATGAAAAGTTAATTGCGGAAAACTTAATAATAATGAAAATTGAATAATTATCGTTTAAACAACGTATCGATAGGAATCGATAGAACCATTGGAATGGTTGCAAAAGAAAAGAAATTAGAAAATTAAAAGAAAACCGGACACAAAATTATCACTTCAGACTCTACAAGTGAAAAATTAATAATAATTATACAAAATGACCATTTAGAAATGGCTTAAAAGAAAATTAGAAAAATAAATACGGAGCACTTAAAATTACGACTTATGATTCCGAGTGAAAAATTAATAATAATTATTCTATTTTTTTCCGTTGATAAGCAAAATTTGTATTTTAACAATCAGAAAATAAAACGTGTACACAGCATGCTATTTTTATAGGAGTCAATTCGTTTTTTCAAAGCCGCCCCCAAATACTGCTAGATCAAAAATGCCAAATAAATAAGTAGTTATAAGATTATGCAATACTATTTACAAGTGATACGCAATATCACATTCACCCCCACTATGAGTAGTTGGAGGCACTACAACAAATAAATAATTGTTGATAACAATAAAGTTTCGCGAGCAAAGATATTTATACTTTGACTATCGCAAAATGCGAATTAAAACAAATAAGCAAACAACTTAACCTTGTGAAAGTACCACCTAAAACAATTACCTAATTGTTGGGTAAAATTCATAATAAACAAATCCCTAAACATCAGCTGACGGAATGTGACTAAGGAGATAACATACGGAAATGTCGGAGGAGATAGCCACGCCGGATCGCAGAGTTCAAGAAATGTTCAAAATAGAAAGAAAGAGACACAATAGGAATTGTTATAAAGACAGTAAATTGAGTACCTCTTGTTTACAAGGAAGATAGATGTTTGAAAGAACACCATCACTACATAACTAAATTCAAAGTTGGAAACCACTGGTTTAAGTATTGTCAAATAACATTGTTTATTGTTTTAAAATTATTTTAATGTTTATTTCACTTTGAAAATTAAAGTTCGAAATTAAATTAAACTTATATTTTTATTTACTTTATTAAAGTGTTCGACAAACTTGAAAAGTTTTTCCCGACACTGGAACTTGAGGTTAACACTGCTTTGAAACAAAGTCAATTGTCATTTTGTTTGTTTACAAAATTTCTCTGTTAGAGTTTATGTCACAAATGTTTTAAAATTAACTTAAACTATTTTTAAATGTTCGACGTAAGCGTAATAAATTCTTCCGGACACAGTATCTTGAGGTTAACTGATTGGAATCGTAAATTAACTATAACTCGAAGGTAAACTTTAAATGTAGGTTAGGTTAAAATGTTTTGGTAAACGTAACCGTAGCACTTTACAACTTCGAAAACTTGAGACCACAATAACTTCTGGTAGACATCTCGAAGAAATCGATCATAATTCGGGAATGATCCGATCATAAATAAATAACTTGAGTGTATAATCCAAATATTATATTTAAGTTTGCGGTACAGAAGACCATTTTATACTTCTGACCGACACAATTCAAAATTCTTCACAATTCACAGGAGACGTGTCATTACCCCATAATAATGACCCTGTATTATCTTCAGAAGAATTTGTACTTCAGGAAGATACCAAAATGTAATTATTTAAGAAAATAATTCAAAAGTACAGAAGGTACAGATCCGTCATTGGACTGAAACGGAATGAACTCATATGGAAATGAGAGAAAATAAGATAAAGATGAGAGAAAATAATAACATCTGATCCAATTACAACAATACAGTCGAGCTTGCATTCTTCACCAAGACGACTCGCCGCAAATGACCAACAAATTCTTGAGGAACATATGACTTGCTTGAAAGGAAAATGTTAGTTCGAAACAAAATTCGAAATCTTCACTTTTCGCATAGGTAATAATTATTGACAAATATAGAAATTCATTGTCTTTACTTTTCTTAAGATTGATTGAAATGATTTTTTAACGAATAATAAAATATTCGATAACTTGATTGTAGAACTTTCCACACAAGTGCGGTAAACAAATGTCGAACTAATGTGTTGAATGACACTGGAGTAATTCCCGACGGAGAAGATAGCCAACTGGAATTGACCGAGGGAGGCCGAGCAATTACAACGGACACTGCCACAAAAATTGCAGACTATTTGAAAAACACAAACACCGATTGGAAAATTTAATTAAATCGACCACTTAGACAAGGTACCTAGCTTTAAATTAGTTAAATAATTCGCTAGATTTTGCGAAATATAATTCTTGGTAGAACCCGTGTCGAGTAACGCAGAAGCACGAATATTGAGAAACTTAATATAAACTAAAGGGACGGGGGGGAGAATTCATTGTCTTAACCTCTTTATTCAAATTAGACAAAAGAACAGCGGGGGGTATCCGCTGGCGAGAATTGGAATTAGAATTAGAACTTAAACTAGATTGATAAGAATCAGGAGCGTTTACGACTTCACTTTCTTTATGTTGAGAGTCGTCACTAAGAATTTTGAGGGGATCGCGTCAATTGTCTTCCTGTAAAATGGCGCGTTGATTGGCGAAAGCCGGTCGCGAAGGTCTAACGGGGCACTGGCTAATTAAATGACCAATCTTTTTACAGTATCGGCATGATAGCGGACCTGCATCGGGCGAAACACGGCCCTGAAAATTTTCGTTGTACGATCGGAGTTGCCGATCCACAGTTCGCAGGTGTTTGATCAAGTGCTGTAAATTTTTGAGCGATGTGGGAGGGTCGCGAAATTGCAGAAGTTGGAAGGTTTGTCTATTTTGGTTAACCCAAATTTTTGCGATAATTTCGGTTTCGGAGAGAGAGGGTTTGAACAGGGAGGAATACTTTAAAATGTCCTCCACGAATTCAGGGAATGGCTCGAGTGAGCCCTGTTTCCTATTAATGAATCTTTCAGATAAAGTGGCTCGGTCGATAGGGGTGGTAAACTGTTCAAAAAGTTCCGCTTTAATTTGCTCCCAGCACGTAACTAGGGTGGAACGTGCAATCCACCACCTTCTTAAAGGACCCTCTGTCTTAAAGGTTAGGTGTTTTACAATAGTAGCATACGACATAAAAGGCACGGACATAATCACTTCTACTTCGATCATAAAATTTATTAATAAGTCTAAATCGGTTCCATTAATTACAGGTACTTTAACAAGTATGTCTTTTATTTCTGATAATGAAAAACTACTTTGGCACTGATCTGAAACAGTAATTGAGAGAGACTCACCAGGCGATTGATTTGGAGAGGCATCAAGTACAGGCACAGACACAGGCGATTCTTGTAGTTGAAGAACGGGTGACGTCGGCTTAGGAGGTGTCGTTTCGGAGACAGGAGACTTCCAGGAACGGTGTGATTTGGTTCTCGGCATTGTGGACAGCAGAGGAAGAACAGGAACCAGGAATTCAAGATTCGCCAACTACGCTCTGCTACCATTTATAAGAGTACGCAGTGGACAATTTTGAGCACGTAGATTGGCTTCTCACCTGGGAAAAGAGAAATAACGAGAGAAAAGGGAAAACGGTTGTATCAGATATGGCTCAGAGAGTGCTGTTAAATCGGGCCCAAGTAATTGTTAAACAATCCCAGAAAATATTCTCTGAGTTGGTCCGATACAAGCGTTTGCCTTTTTAATGAAAGGACACGAAATAATGTTAACAATATTTATTAGTATTCATTAATTATGCAAATATCACTAATGCAAACTTAACATAAAAGTTAACACAATAATCGATAGGAATCGAAAGAACCCAAAAATGAATAGTAGGGAAATTAGCAAGATATATTAAATTTATACACTTAAAATTAACACTTTACTTTAGGTAATGAAAAGTTAATTGCGGAAAACTTAATAATAATGAAAATTGAATAATTATCGTTTAAACAACGTATCGATAGGAATCGATAGAACCATTGGAATGGTTGCAAAAGAAAAGAAATTAGAAAATTAAAAGAAAACCGGACACAAAATTATCACTTCAGACTCTACAAGTGAAAAATTAATAATAATTATACAAAATGACCATTTAGAAATGGCTTAAAAGAAAATTAGAAAAATAAATACGGAGCACTTAAAATTACGACTTATGATTCCGAGTGAAAAATTAATAATAATTATTCTATTTTTTTCCGTTGATAAGCAAAATTTGTATTTTAACAATCAGAAAATAAAACGTGTACACAGCATGCTATTTTTATAGGAGTCAATTCGTTTTTTCAAAGCCGCCCCCAAATACTGCTAGATCAAAAATGCCAAATAAATAAGTAGTTATAAGATTATGCAATACTATTTACAAGTGATACGCAATATCACAATATATATAAACATTTTTAAAAATGGTGCCAAAGTGTTCAGGAGGCTATGAAACGTCGAGAAATTTTGGTCCGACCCCTAGGTCCCGCCATCCGACCGACGCCAATAGTGTATGTGCCATATTATGGCAAATACACTAAAAATCTTAAAAACAAACTTTCTTTTCTATAACGTTTAAAACGTGGGACACTAACTGTACCTTATATATATTTAATTTAATTCAACGCTTGTAAACGTTATAGAAGAGAAAGAAATTTATTTTCTACTTTTTAATGCGTTAAGATAATATAAGCGGGACTTTTAGATATTTTTATTTTAAACTATAAATTTTATTTTTTAACTTTTTAGTCTTTGATAAATTTTAGCTCTTGGCACTGGAGTACTGTCTATTATCTGATATGGAGGAAGTAGGTAGCCCTTACATTAGATATATGTGGGCGCATTCTCTCCATCTCTGCTAATGCGTCATTAAAACAAGGTGTCTTGCCCGTTAGCTTTGAGTAGCCCAGCTCCTCGATCTGAAGTTCATTTAGTGACGACACGTTTTCCCACCATTAGCACCGTCACTTCCACTATGTTTTTATTTCCATTTTTTATAGCCAAAACGTCATAATATTGTAATATCATCAAAACTACATACGACTGCAAGGTTTCACGTCCATTGGGCATTTGGATGAGTGTGAAAATCGAGTTGCAAGATTTTTTTTTACATAGGTAAATACAAGTGAAGATAATAATATAATCGTGTTAATAAAAACAATACTCTCCTTGGCGAGCCGTACTCGAGTAAAAATAGCATCGAAACGATATAGGAATTACATTTTTTTTACTGATACCCGCAAGTATTTTCTAAGTTTTCTATAGGTCCAGATAACTGGTAATTAGTGGTTCGAAAAAAAAAGAAATGAAACAATGGTACCATATATTTTTAATAGAAGTCCGCAGATGAAAAAATTATGCAGTGAGTTCGAAGAATATGTGTATTAATAGATATGTAGTGTTTGTATTAAGAAACGTTTTGAAGGACATCCATTTTTATGAAATTCAATATCGACATTATATTTTTGTATATTATTATTTCAGATATTCGCTGTTCTACGAATTCAAAGATAAACAAACAATATCCCCCCTTCAAAATTAGTTCCACTATAATAAAAATGTATAAACAATTATAAAAGTCGTGTAATTGTTGTAAGAGGGCAATTAAATATTTCAAGGCCGTTTGAATTGTAATATTAGATCCTTGAAATAGTTATTATCTTTAATTATTATTACTATATTAATTTTATCAGTATGCATACAAGATTCGTTTTGCTTTATACAAATATAAACAGACTTTTTATATACAGGGTGGCCACATCTTAAACAATGCAGTGAAATATCTCGTAAACGGTACAAACCAAAAAAAAATGTTTTATACAAAAGTTATAGTGTCAAGGGGGACAGAAGACTATGATATCAGATTTAACATAGGTGGTGTTGTGAAGGTCAGGCAAAGGTCAGCTTCGATTTTTTTAATTGCAACAGTGCATTTTTATTCCAGAATACGGTATAGTATTTAATAGTGAACAGTAAATTATTAAGGTAAATATGAGCTAAAGTTAATAAATATTGAGATATTCAGAAATTAAATAGCAAATTTTTTGTCAATTCGGTTCTTTTATGAATTGAATTCAAGCCAAGAAGGCCGGTGCGTAATATCATGGCTATCTGCTATGCCATAATTTATCTAATTGTCGTTCATTTTGGCCGTTACCTATTTAATTTCTAAATATGTATCTCAATATTTATTAACTTTAGCTGGTATGTACCTTAATAATTTACTGTTCACTATTAAATACTGTATCGTATTCTGGAATAAAAATGCGCTGTTACAATTAAAAAATCGAGCTGACCTTCGCCTGACCTTCACGGCACCACCTATGTTAAATCTGATATCACAGTCTTCTGTCCCCCTTCACACTCTATAAGTTTTGTATAAAACATTTTTTTTATGGTTTGTACCGTTTACGAGATATTTCACTGCATTGTTTAAGATGTGCCACCCTGTATATTATGTTAAAGTCATTACCGACAATCTTTTGGTAGATATTAGAGACATTATGTTCAAAATGTACTTCCTTCACTTGTGCTCTGCGCTTCTCAAATAATAATGGGCCTAAACTATAGTAGTAGGTACTAAAATTAAAAAAAGTCTACACATCTACGCGATCGTGATAGCGACAGCGTTGGCGATGGGACACGCGTCTTTAGTAAACAAGTGATTCCGCACGATAGAATCACAAACTGGTTTGGTCCAAGTCCATAGAGATATCATAGATATAGAGTAGGAGAGTCATAGACACAACTGCAGGTGACAGTGTCAGGTTGGAAAAGAGAGATTGAAAACTGATAGTTTCTCTTTTCCTTGTCTTCTGACACATTTATGAATTTAAAAATGTATAGTAGGTATTGTTAATAAATCTGTAACCATGATTATGTATTTGTGATAGAAAAAGATAGAAGTACACGTCTATTCTCTCTAGGGCCTGAAAATAGCCGAGAGTGTAGCAAT
Organism: Mongoloraphidia duomilia; assembly: GCA_039654895.1. Classification (NCBI taxonomy): domain Eukaryota; kingdom Metazoa; phylum Arthropoda; class Insecta; order Raphidioptera; family Raphidiidae; genus Mongoloraphidia; species Mongoloraphidia duomilia. The sequence goes on from CM077524.1 coordinate 19,544,192, forward strand.
GCTGTTGTTTACATGGCGTTGCTATGGTTCCTCTATTACAAGTTCCCAGGTTCTAGCCAGAGAGCTGGTAAAAGTGTCAGTTGGATTTTCAATTTATTATTAAAAAAAATAATGAATTGAAAATATGAATTGATGCAAGGCCCAAATAACCTTAGCTGTTGGTGGTCTTTAAAACACAATTATAACGTCTATTCTCCATATCTATCTTTTGCACCGACACTTTTTGGGTGACTTCCCTCCTCAGTCCTCTATTTATGATATCTCTATGGTTTGGTCGCCAATGTCATCGCGATCGCTTGGATGTGTGCCTCGCTTAATACGGGACTACGACACCATCGCGATGTTACATCCTTTCGAGGTCCCTACACATTGTTTCAAACAGAACTATACAGGTGTCCTCAAAGACACTTAACACACGCCTACCACATGTTCCTGAGACCAAAATAAGCCGATTTAAGCAAACTTACCTTCTTACAAAATTGCTTTGTTTGGGCGCTATACGGCCCTGAAGTTACAATTTTTAAATCGTTTTTTTGTTATAAATTTAAAACGGCTTGTGCGATTTTGCTAAAATTTGGCACGTTGACATCGTTTTATGGAACAAAAAAACCCATATCAAAATTATGATTAATATTAATCCATAGACGTAAAACTCGGGTTTTTTAATATTTAAACGTTTCAAATTTCTTCGCCAATGGAAGAAAAGGGGTTTTAGTATAAAATTTAGATTCAGTAACTTATTTGCCACAAAAAAGCTCGATTACTTTCATGGTTTTTGAGAAAATTGTATTTTAATAATTCGCAGTAATTTTTACAAAATAAAGTAAAGTTACTAAAACATGAATAGAAATAAATAAATACGTCATAAAAAGTGGTCAAAGTGTCCACCATTTTCACGCATACAAAGATTTATACGGCGAAGAAAATTAATTTACTCTTTGCATAACTTCTTCATTATCTCCAGTTTTATTCTTAGAAAAAAGCATGGCCATCTTATTTGTTTATTGATCAACTTATTATTATCAACGTATAAATTATTATTGACCAACTTATTATTAAAATGCAAATTTCTCAAAAACCATGAGTGTAATCGAGTCTTATTAAGTGTAACTTTTTTGTAGCAAATAAGTTACTGGATGTAAATGTTATACTTAAACCCCTTTTATTTCATTGGCGTAGAAATTTGAAACGTTCAAATATTAAAAAACCCGAGTTCTACGCCTATGGATTAATATTAATCATAATTTTGATATGGGTTTTTTTGTTCCATAAAACAATGTCAACTTGCCAAATTTTAACAAAATCGCACAAGCCGTTTTAAATTTATAACAAAAAAACGATTTCAAAATTGTAACTTCAGGGCCGTATAGCGCCCAAACTAAGCAATTTTGTAAGAAGGTAAGTTTGCTTAAAACGGCTTATTTTGGTCTCAGGAACATGTAGTAGGCATGTGTTAAGTGTCTTTGAGGACACATTGTATATATACGTTAACTGCCTCAGCTATTGAGCGTCTATAATTTACAATCTCTCAAACATAATTTTCACCAAAGATACGGGACGCGAGACTCGTAGTCGTCCGACTGCTGGCATGTTCTAATTTGGATATGTATAATAATGTATTTATCTCGGTATTTATTTATTTATTTAATTATTATAAATTATAGACGCGTCGACAACTTAGGTCATTAGCGTCTTGATTACAATAAATAACTACTCACTTAAAACTAAATTACATTACAGAACATCCGTGAGCGGAGTCGGGATTTGAACCCACGACAGTCTGATCCAGAGTCCGCGACGCTAACCACTGGACCACACTGTCCTCCATAATAATATAAGGAAAGTGACCAATGCAATGGCGTTTTAATGGCACTATTACATCCATAATACCCAGCCGTGGGGTAGTTTCATTGGACACTTTTGACGTCGGGACGGCTAAGTGACGTAACATGTTAAAATGTATAGAGGCGCTATACCGTATGGCGTATACAACTCCTTATACAAAGTTTAAGCCAGGTCCAACGTTATACAGGGGATAACAAACATGGTGGCCAAACACGGGATGAATTGGGAATATTCTTACATATAAAATGAGAACTGAATAAATATAGCGACCGTGGTGACTGGTGGTACACTAGTGATGTGCCGGATATCCACATCCGTATCCGTATCCGCGGATATCCGAGGGAAAAGAAAGATCCGTATCCGTATCCGTTAGTTTTTTTGGCGGATCTTTTACGGATCTTTTACCTTATCAATTTTCAATTCATAGATAAAATTTTATATATATACTTAGGTGATTAGGTAATAATGAAAAACAGTTAAATTCCATTCAGATTATTTTTTATATTTTAATATCGTGGTCAATAACTTTTTCCCATAACAGATAGTCTCTTTCCAAAGGTCGATGTGCAATATTTAGTATTTACCGCCGCGTACTCTAAGAAAGTTAAGATCCGTATCCGTATTCGCGGATCTTGAGACCAAATATCCGTATTTAGATCCGTATCCGCGGATATACATTTTTAACGATCCGGCACATCACTATGGTACACTACGATAGCGACTAGCTTCACTTTTAAATGCGTGTAGCGCCTCTATTACCTTTTAACTGAGTGTTTGAATAGCAGAGACCTGCACATCAACGTTAGTAAATTATTGCGCTTTAACGAATCGTTCAATGTTTCTCAGATTGAGTTTTGTTCAAATTGACGTATATTTTCCTGTTACATAATAAAAAAATTCCACATGGAAGTACCCTATACTGGTTCATTTTTTTATACTGGCAGAATGAACAGATCTACTGTGAGTTTTCTTTGATGTTTGATGACCAGATGTCGATGATTTGCATGTATTGAAGTATTCATTTGAGATCATTCTTATGACGTAAATATGCCCGCATTTATCCAGCTAATTGCATTTATTATTAACGCTACATTAGGTAATACAATGTATTACTTACCTCCGGTTAAATATTAAAATAGCCAGTACTTTTACCTATGGTGATGCTCATTAGATGAACACACGACATGTGGTATATGGGCATTTTGTCGTTCGGAAGCCCTTCGTGTTTTGACATACAGGAAGACTTTGAAAAGTTCAACCCCAATCGGTTATGTTTAGTCTAACGTGTTATTTTAAAAATAGGAGCTGTTTCTTTCTTTATCTAGTAACAGCAGAATTGGATATCATATTTTATTAGTCTTAATCCAGGTCATGTGTTTGTCTGAGTTCCTAATATTGCGTGGGCATGTGTTGATTTCCTTTACCATCTTATATCTTACTAACCGTTACCCGTGGCTTCGCCCACGTATTTTACGATTTATAATTTTATTTATCGATCGAGATTGAGATTGCTTGGAATCGAGGGTTTTTTAAAAAATGTTATTATACAATACAATGTACCTACTTCAACCTATAAGAAAACAAAAAATATAATTAACTTAACTACAAATATCTGGGTGACCGAGCTTTGCTCGGATGAGATCAATAAAAATAGTACTTACTGTGAGATATTGATTTTGTATTATTTTCTCAGAATATTATTCCGAAACGATTAACTGTCAGAATATTTTGACACAAAGTAGTTTGTTTTTTCCAAAACCTACTCATCATACGACACTGTATTATAACGTCAAAAAACTGTTTTTTAAAATTTTATTAGTGTATTTGCCATATGGCACATACACTATTGGCGTCGGTCGGATGGCGGGACCTAGGGGTCGGACCAAAATTTCTCGACGTTTCATACCCTCCTGAACAGTTTGCCGCCATTTTTGGAAATGTCTATTTATATATGTATATATATATATATATTTATATATATATTTATATATATATTTATATATATATATATATGTGTGCGGGCAATAACTTTCGAAAGAGTTAATTGATTTTGACGAAATTTGGTAGGCACGTTGAAATCCATCACCGCACGAAGCCTATTTAAAATGGGCTCAATCGGACCATTTTAAGGGTAGTTTTTAGGGGTTGAAAAATGTTTTTGGGCCCAAAAATGCCGAAAAAATTCTCAAAATCGTTTCAAAATTGAAATTTAACCTTTTAGTAACGATTAAAATGTGCTGCCAAAATTTTAATAAAATCGGCCCGACAGGACCGGACTTACAAATTTTATGAAAACACTAGTTTGCGGATAGTGCTTTACTTACTGAAGGGTGTATTTAATTTGGTACCGAGGTTGCATTGATAAAAATATTGAAATTAAGAAAAAAAATATTATTTTAAGGGATGTATTAAGGGGTTAAATTTTTTATTTTGTTCAAAAACAAACTTAAGTTTACATAATAAAGCCACAATGCCAGTATTAGCAAATACACTATATTGTCGGCAGGGTTTTGGCACTGCGACCCGAGTTTTTAATACCTACATTACTCACTCGCGAATTTATAACGTCAAAAAACTGTTTTTTAAAATTTTATTAATACCTACATTACCTACTCACTCGCTTCGCTCGTTCGTTTGAATATTATTAATTCCTTCTTGGCTCGTTCGCTCAAATTTTATTAATACATTACTCACTCGCTTCGCTCGTTCGTTTGAATATTAATAATATACAATACTCACTCGCTTCGCTCGTTCGCTTGAATTTTATTAATACATTACTCACTCGCTTCGCTCCTTCGCTCGAATATTAATAATACATTACATTTGTTATCCCCCGCGAGAATCTACCCCCCCCTAATTTGTTATCCCCCCGCGAGAATCTCCACACCTAATTTGTTATCCCCCGCGAGAATCACCCCCCTAATTTGTTTTCCTCCCGCGAGAATCTTCCCCCCTAATTTGTTATCCTCCGCGAGAATCCCTCCCCTGCGTAGCTTTCTTTAATTCTTTTAGTGAAAGAATTTTTAGAATCGGTTTAATAGTTCCAGAGATAAAACAAAAACAAATTTATCCCACGGGAACCGTACATTTTTCCGGGATAAAAAGTAGCCTATAACATTCTCTGACCCCTAAACTACCACTATGCAAAAAATCATGTCGATCCCTTGCTCTGTGAAAAGCAAAAACAGAATTATCTCACGGGAACCGTACATTTTGCCGGGATAAAAAGTAGCCTATGTGCTATTTCAGACTATAATCTATCTCTGTGCCAAATTTCATCCAGATCCGTTCAGCCGTTCTGGCGTGATTGAGTAACAAACATCCATCCATCCATCCAAACTTTCACATTTATAATATTACTAGCCGTTACCCGTGGCTTCGCCCACGTATTTTACGATTACAATTTATTATACCCCCTGCGAAGCGAAGCCGGGTTGCTAGTGTTTATTCGCTCGAATTTTATAATACATAACTCACTCGCTTCGCTCGTTCGCTCGGATTTTATTTATACATTACTCACTCGCTTCGCTCGTTCGCTCGAATTTTATTAATACCTACACTACTCACTCGCTTCGCTCGTTCGTTTAAATGTTAATAATACAATACTTACTCGCTTCGCTCGTTCGCTCTAATTTTATTAATACATTACTCACTCGCTTCGCTCGTTCGCTCGAATGTTAATAATACATTACATTTGTTATCCCCCGCGAGATTCTTCCACCCTTATTTGTTATCCCCCGCGAGAATATCCCCTCTAATTTGTTATCACCCCCGCGAGAATCTCCCCCCTAATTTGTTATCCCCCCGCGAGAATCTCCCCCCTAATTTGTTATCCCCCCGCGAGAATCTCGCCCCTAATTTGTTATCCCCCCACGAGAATCTCCCCCCTAATTTGTTATCCTTCCGCGAGAATCTCCCCCCCCCCCTAATTTGTTATCCTCCAGCGAGAATCTTCCCCCCTAATATGTTAACCCCCGCGAGAATCTCCCCCCCCCCCCCTAATTTGTTATCCTTCGCGAGAATCTCCTCTCCTGCGTAGCTTTCTTTTAGTGAAAGAGTTTTTAAAATCGGTTTAGTAGTTCTAGAGATAAAACAAAAACAAATCTATCCCACGGGAACCGCAAATTTTTCAGGGATAAAAAGTGGCCCCTAAACTACCACCATTTCAAAAAATCATTTCGATCCCTTGCTCTGTGAAAAACAAAAACAAAACTATCCCACGGGAACCGTACCTTTTTCCGGGATAAAAAGTAGCCTATGTGCTATTCCAGAGTCCAGACTATAATCTATCTCTGTGCCAAATTTCATCCAGATCCGTTCAGTCGTGATTGAGTAACAAACATCCATACATCTTTACATCCAAACTTTCACATTTATAATATTAGTTAGATTAGATTCTTTTAATTTTTTATGTCTGACGCATAGGATTATTTACTTAAGGTAGTCTTCCCACCGCATGCTTTATAATATACGGAAATCCAGCGTAATCGGATAGAACACTGTATAGTCACTACCATACTCAGTCATCCTTTACCAGGGTATGCGCTCTTTCCGTCTATGAAATCGTGGCCAGCGCGGTTGTCTGTAGGTGATCTGTTTCGGAAATCCGATCAATTTACCGGAACCAGATCTGGTTCCGGTATCCAGCTTTTTGAAATGCAATTATATTGTTAGAATAAAATAATTATTAAATGATTGTTGCAAAAACTAATTTACATTTGTTTGTTTCAGATTTTTGGAAAGTGAGCAAATTCGTAAGAATAGAAAAGCCGTCCTCCTCAAAAACGATGAAATCTTCGCCACTAAAAAAATCACCAAATCAAAAACGCACTAAGAAATCGGTAAAATGATGATAGGTACTCAATATTCCTATATATATAAATAATAATAAATGTACATAAAGATTTACTTATTTAAATAACCTTATTATGGTATATCTATTTAATTGCTTAAATTAACAAATAGTCTAATCGTATTTCCTAATACTAACATGCAGCGAATTGTCCAAAGACGTTGTAGCTAATTTATTTAATTTCAGAATGTTTGATGTTCGTTGATTCTTTTTTTTTTTGCATGTATTATGTACAGCTGATCCAAGAAAGATATTAAAGCCCAACACAAACGCACTCTGTATGTTTTAAAGCAATCACGTCATATAATTATTAATGATCTCTAACTGTATTGACGCTCGGCGGTCCTTATGAGCTGAATAAGGTGAAAGTATTGAAATTTGAAGGCTTATCCAACACCTGGAAATTTTGTAGAAGGTACTAAGTACCATGTTACTGCGCTTGCGCTGCCATAATGGTGAGTAATGAGTGGGAGTTACCATTATATGGTATTTAGTACTATCTAAATCTACATCATTTTCAGACATTGGATACGCTTTCAATTCGCCGTAATGACGTCTCACAGAATCATCAATCAAGCTAGTAGTATTATACAGAGATCTGCCGCGCATTCATTAACGTTTGTGTCTGCATGAACAATTTGTCAGTGCATCTCTGTCGCACATGTACTCGCATACAGTTATATCACCTTGCGTAGACACAAATTCGTTCGAGTTTCCACGAAGATACTCAAATAGCTTTGTTCTAACCTCTCTGAAAACCGTAGTATGCGAGTTTTTGAATGACATACTTGTCTAAAAACATGTACGTGCGTCTGTAGCACGCCTTAGAATTAATATAATCGCGGCAAATTAGAGACAGATCTTAGCAAAGATCTACTTGCCTAGAGGTGACACGGTTGAGAAAATTTTTTATAAGCTTTTATTCAAATTCATATGCTTGTTTCTTGTCAGTCAGTAATTTAGGCCAAATCTTGTAAGTCAACTTGGAACCACTTCCAAATATCGATCGATTTGAAATTTTGTAAGTATAACACATATTAAATTCAAATTCAAATCAATATTTATTTGTAAATAATAAGTAAATAACTATATAATTTACAAAACGTCATAAACGTCATTATGCATTCCCGATAACAATATAGGATTCAAACGTTTTTAGAATTAAATAATCAATTAATTTTAATAGTAAGCGTTTTTTAAAGACTAAACAAATTATAAAAGCATGGGTCGTAACTTGATATATCATAGAGTTTAACCCACGCTTTTATAATTATGAACCTCGATTATTAGATAATATTATTTTTTTCCTTTTTACATTTCGGTAAAAGATTAATGATTTTTTTTTACAAAAGTGAAAAATAACTTTGTAGGAAATGTTTTTCTATATGTCAACATCTAAATATTTTCAAAATGAGATATATGATTTTTAGAGAAATTTGTACAGTTTACTAATGTCTCTAGAATTTTAAAATCATGCAAAGAGTTTTGAAAATATTTATGTGTGTCATATTTTAATAATAGTCCAGTAATTTTAGATTTCCACTGCAGAAAAATTCCCAGTTAGCTGATTTTTTTTTATTTACCTTCGTTATGGTGTTTTAAAAAACGTGTAAAAAGTCCCCATCGATATCGTGCCGGCGTTGCCAGATATTCGAGGTTCAAGTTCACGATAGACGGCTTTTAGCGAATTTCTCGATTCCGTTCCATTTTTTGTAAAAAATGGTTATTATCAATCTTGTAGAGGACGAAATTATCTACAACTTTTGTATAAACATTTTTTGTCTACGATTCATAGTTTTACTTATTTAAGTACCCGTGGCTTCCTCCCCCTCGATTTTTCATAATGGCATTATGCTGCTTCCCGAGGGCCTAACATAATGATTTGTGCCTTTATTTTAAGTTGAACTTAAAGCTAACGATTAATTATAATTTTATCGAAATTAATGCAGTAGCTCTCTGTTTATAAGCAACCAAACATACAAATCGACAGCAGGGAAACAGACAGACGGACAGACAATTTTTTTTGGAAAATACGATATTTATACTTGATATCAATTACAAAGGTCATTCGTAAAGTAATTTTGTAAAAAAAATTTACAATGATTGAGAGAATGCGATTTAAGTATGAGTATGCACTCGCATTCCTTATAACGCACTCTACTAAGAATAGCTCGGAGTAGCCATACTTTTAATTTTTTTTTCAAAATTTCTTTACGAATACTCATTATAATTGTTATAAAGACTATTCGTAAAGGAGTTTTGTAAAAAAATTAAAAATGTGGCTACTATTACTAGAGTGCGTTATACGGTATGCAAATGCATACTCGTACTTAATCAGCACTCTCTCAACCCTTGTAATTTTTTTGTACAAAATTACTTTACGAATGGTCTTTATAATTGATGTCAAGTATAAATATCGTATTTTCGAAAAAAAATTGTCTGTCTGTCTGTCTGTTTGAGCGCTGTTGATTTGTATGTTTGGTTGCTTATAAGTAGAGAACTACTGCATTAATTTCGATAAAATTATAATTAATCGTTAGCTTTAAGTTCAACTTAAAATAATGGTACAAATCATTATGTTAGGCCCTCGGGAAGCAGCATAATCCCGTTATGTAAAATCGAGGGGAAGGAAGCCGCGGGTACTTCAATAAGAAAAACTATAAATCGTAGACAAAAAATGTTTATACAAAAGTTGTAGATAATTTCGTCCTCTACAAGATTGATAATAACCATTTTTTATAAAAAATGGAACGGAACCGACAAATTCGCTAAAAACCGTCTATCGTGAACTTGAACCTCGAATATCTGGCAACGCCGGCACGATATCGATGGGGACTTTTTACACGTTTTTTAAAACACCATAACGAAGGTAAATAAAAAAAAATCAGCTAACTGGGAATTTTTCTGCAGGTGGGTCATTTTAATTTCTAAAATTACTGGAGTATAAGCCAGTATAATGGAATAAATGCTATTTTTTATTTCAAAAATCATTTCATCTCTTGGCAACTAAACCTTTTGAAGTCTTTATCAATTGATATCTTATTAAAGTTGTGAATGAAGACGTTGCTTACGACTTATTTATAAATTTTTCAATCACGACTTTATTGAATGACAATTGTAATTTTTTCTTGCCCTATTTCTGGATTATGTCATTTAATGAGTAATTAGTATATTAATATTGTTCAATAGAACTTAAGGCTGTGCATTTAGGTAGCTTATTTTGCTCCGATTCTTAAATAATTACAGTTCATTACGATACTGTTTACTATTTTACCGCTTTATATTATTAAAGCCAAACACCAGTGATGTGAAAATAAATGTACTATTTTTGAGAAAAAGTGTAACTTTTATTTTTAAACGTCTCTCGGTAGACAATTTTTGGTAGAGAGATTGTAGATTAGACACTCGACAACTAAACATTTATTGATGTGCCTACAAATTATGACGTCAAAGTCGTTATATTATCTATGAGTTTTAATCAAGCTGTGAACAATGAAAAACCTGCACAGCTTACATAATATTAATTATTCGGCATTGAAAGTTGATAATTAAAATTTGCATTATCCGACCGTTTTCACAAAAGTTATTGTATATTTATTTCACTGATGCCCTAAAATTATTTTTTTTTTCGTTCACCTGTACATAATATTTATTGAGGAAGATTTTTATGGCTGAATATAATTAATATTTCTTATCAAAAAACAAATATAAAACTAAAATACTTAATTTCGTTAATACAACATAGAGGATTCGAAAATGATGCCCATTCAGTGGAGCTAGATACATTATCCTATACGCAAAATAACCCCATTAATTAATAGAGGAGGCCAAAATAGCTGTTTCAAACACTGATTTTTTGAGGCCCGTATTCACTGAGTCTAAGTTATTTATTCCGTTGATTTATTCCCGTGGTAACTATTACTCGGAATAAATAGCGATAATTCAATTCACCAAACGTAGTTAAGTTTACTGCAGGTATAAATCGAAGGAATAACTATTCTGTCCAATTTCAAGGGTATAAATATTTATTCGCCTAGTAAAATAGGATGGGCACGAAATGCACAAATTACCTTATGACCTGTTGACCTTTTCAGCTAAATATTAATTCCATATCTTTCAGGTAAAGGCTTTTGTAGTAAATTTACATTTTCGATCGATGTGCCATCGCTCGGATCTTTGGTAAACGTGCTTTAGAATCAGAATATTTGACAAAATGTCCAAGGTGTATGGTATAAAGTAAATTTTTACCTGAAGTTACTATTCTATCGAATGAATTGCTTGGTGAATTGAAAGTTAATTTTATTCCAAGGAATAAATTTATTCTAAGATTAGTAACTACTATCTTTAACAGTGTTTGCAGGTGAATACGGGCCTAAATCAGCTTTTTGTACAAATATTTTTATCGGAAACAAATTTCATTTTGTTTTACACTATATGAAATATGGGGTATCCAAATTTCATTGTGCCTTGGGTACCATAAAAACATAACGCGTCACTGTGTCCAATATCGATGTATTTTGAATGACTGCAGTATTAAGTCGATTTTTTATTCTTCAGCAAATACACCTGCTGAGTTATTTTTGCAAGGTGTGCGTATTTTTTATATTTTCTCATTATGTATTACCTATATGAAATTATTAAAACTACATAACATAAAAAAAATTATTATGAATCATATAATATAAATTATTCTAGTCATCGGGAAATATCAAATAAATATGAGAATCATTTCGTAACCCATATATTATACTAGATTTACCAAAATGTCAAAAAGCATTGATCTTAGAAAATATAATGTCAAAAACAGAATAAAAACAATAATATAGTTTAAATATCCAAGAATGTTGCTGGAACCTTTGGTGTGAATATAATAAAAAACAGAATTAACCACAAACACCAAACCATAGTAATTTAATACTCGACGTACCTACGTTTCGCCAACCAAGTTGGCATCAGGAAATGATTAAAACTAAAGACTAAACACGAATTACTACCTATTTTATAGGTAGTAATTAGTGTTTAGTCTTTAGTTTTAATCATCTCCTGATGATGCCAACTTGGTTGGCGAAACGTACGTCGAATATTAAATTACTATGGTTTGGTATTTGTGATTAATTCTGTTTTTTATTATAGTTTAAATAAGTCAACTGCTTTGCGGCAAATTTAGAATCTGACATCTGTCGTTAAAATAGCTAAAATCTTTTGACAACGTTTTTTTATGGCGCCTATAATTGCACCCAACGCTAGGTGAGTGTGCTTTATTTTTTCCCTTCGAAAGAGTATAGCTAAATAGAAAAATGATTAACTTATTGTCCAATCAAATTAGATTATTTTTACGTTGGTATACTGAACCAATTTTTAAATGGATTAATTGGTCTGCCATAGTAGTATTTAGACTAAATAATTATACATATATTCTAAAATTGCCTCATATCAAATTTTGACGTTTTGCGAAATCCAGCTGTAGTGTTTTTGTATTTTGTACCATTTATTAAGCAGTGACGATCCAATAGTCACTGACTACGTTTTTCTCTCATTGTACTTTTATGCACTGAATAATATGTATATCCTTTGTTGGCATAACTGCTTTGTAAATGCGAATACCTGCATATAAATGAAATGAAACAAAATTATGTATTTATATCTAATGAAATGTATTTGTTAATTTTCTAATATTATAATAAATAAATAATAATTATCAAAATACTATTTTTATAATATAAGCTCTGTTCCAACCTGCTATACATATTTGTATCGTTAAACGGTAACGAAACTGTTTGTATCGGTTTTGTGCGCATGCGTCGATTTAGCACAGTTCTATGATGTTACGAACATAGACATTGGTTGGAACGCTTTTGTGACCGTTTTGTGCATCAAATCATGGCCTTCATGCACCAAGTGATCAAAATATATTATCAATTGTCATTTGTCAAATGTAAATTCCTCATTTCAGGCTTTTTTTGTTATTTAAAAAAAATGAATAACTTATTTGATGGCTAGTCGTAAGAACAATATAAATAAATAAACGTAAATGTTTTAACTGTTAAAAACATTTTTTGATAAAATATGCCAGCTACATTTTATTTTGGAAATAAAAAATATACAAATTATTAATTTGTAGTCGTGATGTTTTTGAGCGTTTGTTAAAAATTGTATTGTTTATGTAACATTTACTTATTTAAAATTTTTGGAATTATACGAATATAATTAAATTTTATTAACTAGGAATCAAAATATAAATATTTAAATTAATAATTTTGCAAAAACAAAACAAATCTCAAATGAAGAATAAAGAGGTATTTGAACAGAAACGAGACAAAACAAAATTAAAACAAATTACAAATGAATAAACATTACTGTCTCCAGTTGGTATTGAACAGTGACAAATGTAACAAAGTACTTAATGCGCATGTCAGTTTCACAGTTTCATTTTGGTTTCATGTCTAGACCATGTACCGAAATGATCGTTTGGAAACCGTTCACAAACGATCACAAATTCGGTTGGAACGCTTTAAGAATCGTTTACAAACGATCACAAGTTCGCATTCTATCCACTGCGCATGAGCGTGACGGTAACATTACGGTATTCAGAGTGGTTGGAACAAAGCTTATTGACAAAATATATAAACAAAAAAAAACATGTTTATGTATACAATAGCAACATTATCACTAGAGCTGGGTTGGAGCGTAGACAAAACAGGGTATTCAATGTTCCCCTAGCATACTCACACAGGGCCGTAGCTAGGGGAGGCATTAAGGGGCAATGCCCTACCTTAAAACATCCAGTGCCCTACTTTAAGGAATTATAAACAAGCCGCAAAGACTGTCACGACAGAATGACAGACTTTATCTATCTGGCATTTGAAAAAACAAGATTAAATTCGTTGGACTAAATGAAGTTCTTCGGAAATTTGATAACATGGCAAGTTCTGTATTTTTTTTTTTTTTTTTTTTTTTGATTAAATTGTCATTTACCGTTTTCTTGCTTTTGTAATTTGATATCACCAGATGAGGTGGGCAATCCAATTAAAAAATTGTAGTCTTTTGCTTCAGCTCTACTTTAAACGTTCAGTGCCCTATCTTGAATTCAGCTCTAGCTACGGCCCTGTACTCACAACGTATGTATTTCAATAGCATTTACTAACTAAAAGACGAAGTTTGAAAAAACTTCTAATCCGACATCCATAGAAGTTGGATCGTGAACTGAGTTTTATACGTTGCCTCAATTAATCAACATTCAAGAACGAAATAAATGTCAAGTTAAATAATTTTTCTCTTGTTAGTTTTTATTTTCAAGCAACTATTTTTAACTAGATATGCAACAAATTCCTAATAGGTACGGTACGGTTCTTATAATATGCACTCCATCCTAGTTCTAATTATTATCAGTGAGACTGATTTTAATAATTTAATATTAGATAGGTACTGTAGATTCTGTCTACATTAAAAACTTTCGGTTCCTAAGAATTGTGGTTTTTAAAAATAGATGGTCAATATTCAGAAGTGATCAGGTTATTAAGGTGGCCTAGTGTAACAGGATCTACTGTAATTTATTTTTTCATATTTATTTTTAATTAGTTTGTAATTATTCTTATATATTATGTACTAATTGTTCTAGTCTTTTTCTTTATTGCTATTTGTCATTCAACATGAACATAAAATAATTTAATATCAAAAATCAAACAAATTCAAGGCTGCGGTATTTTTAAGCCTCAAATTTACGAATTGTCCAAATTCAATTAGTTTATTAATAATACAAAGTGACAAATTTTAATATCATGTACTTCAAAATATGTAAATATTTATATAGTAAATAAAATTATTTCAAGCATAAATGTACTTGCTTTTATTTAAACAGCCTTTTTCAGCCAATTGGAATCTGTCAGACGGGAGGGGCTTTAAAAACATGGCGGAGAGAGGAAAATTTCAAATACGGGATAGTTTTACGTGCTAGATATCTAGTGATTTTCAAAGTGATAAGAAATGACAAATAAAAGTGCAATTTGTGATTGGGCCGGTAGGAATCCTAAACAAAGGAATTTCGTTGAAGGAGAACGGAATCTCAAAGTCGGACTTATTATAAAATGTGGGGAAAATAGAGATAAAAATGAGCGGTCAAAAGTAATGAGCTTTACGGCATATTGCTTAAAAAAATCAAAATTAAAAGAAAATTTCCACGAAACATCAGTGCAATGCTCCTTTAAGGCTGAGTTAGGTGAATAATGTAAATGCATAACTGTAATATTGTTATATTGTAATAAGTAAGTTTCTAACCTCAAAATATTTGTATACATATCGTTAGTGCTAAATTTGTCATTCATCAGTGATTTAACTATTGTAGTACAGTATGAAAATGAGTAGGTACCTACATCTTATTATTAATTTAAAATATTTTTTTAATACATAGTCCAGTAATTTTAGATTTCCACTGCAGAAAGATTCCCAGTTAGCTATTTTTTTTTTTACCTTCGTTATGGTGTTTTAAAAAACGTGTAAAAAGTCCCCATCGATATCGTGCCGGCGTTGCCAGATATTCAAGTTCACGATAGACGGTTTTTAGTGAATTTCTTGGTTCCGTTCCATTTTTTGTAAAAAATGGTTATTATCAATCTTGTAGAGGACGAAATTATCTACAACTTTTGTATAAACATTTTTTGTCTACGATTTATAGTTTTTCTTATTAAAGTACCCGCGGCTTCCTCCCCCTCGATTTTACATAACGGGATTATGCTGCTTCCCGAGGGCCTAACATAATGATTTGTACCATTATTTTAAGTTGAACTTAAAGCTAACGATTAATTATAATTTTATCGAAATTAATGCAGTAACTCTTTACTTCTAAGCAACCAAACATACAAATCGACAGCGCTCAAACAGACAGACAATTTTTTTTCGAAAGTACGATATTTATACTTGACATCAATTATAAAGACCATTCGTAAAGTAATTTTGTAAAAAAAATTTACAAGGGTTGAGAGAGTGCGGATAAAGTACGAGTATGCATTTGCATACCGTATAACGCACTCTACTAAGAATAGCTCGGAGTAGCCAAACTTTTAATTTTTTTTCAAAATGCCTTTACGAATACTCATTATAATTGTTATAAAGACTATTCGTAAAGAAATGTTGTAAAAAAAATTAAAAATGTGGCTATTATTACTAGAGTGCGTTATACGGTATGCAAATGCATACTCGTACTTTATCCGCACTCTCTCAACCCTTGTAAATTTTTTTTAACACGCTTTTATTAGCTTCACTTGTATGTTTGCTTGCTTGCTTGTTTGTCAGTTTGTAACCGACTTCTTTGAACTTGATTTTGACCAACTTTGAACGGTCAGATTTAGTTTAAACTTTGCACACTTATCAAGGACCGACGACAATACAATAATTCAATAAGTTTGTCCCATTATCCTGACCAGGATCTCCAGGACTAAAAAAAAAAGCAAAAAACTTCAGATTGAACTGAAACTTTGCACACTTATCAAGGACCGATGACAATACAATAATTCCATAAGTTTGTCCCATTATCCTGACCAGGATCTCCAGGACTAAAAAAAAGCAAAAAACTTCAGATTGAACTGAAACTTTGCACACTTATCAAGGACCGATTACAATACAATAATTCCATAAGTTTGTCCCATTATCCTGACCAGGATCTCCAGGACTAAAAAGCAAAAATAAATTATAATTTAAAAAAACTAAAAAACACACTTTAATGAACTAAAAAATAAAAAATAATTTTATTGTAAAAAAGCGTGGGGTGCTTTGTATCATATTTTCATACCACCCCACGCTTTTTTACAATAAAATTAATTATTTTTTACTTTTTAGTTCATTAAAGCGTGTTTTTTAGTTTTTTAAATTATAATTTATTTTTACAAAATTACTTTACGAATGGTCTTTATAATTGATGTCAAGTATAAATATCGTACTTTCGAAAAAAAATTGTCTGTCTGTCTGTCTGTTTGAGCGCTGTCGATTTGTATGTTTGGTTGCTTATAAGTAGAGAACTACTGCATTAATTTCGATAAAATTATAATTAATCGTTAGCTTTAAGTTCAACTTAAAATAATGGTACAAATCATTATGTTAGGCCCTCGGGAAGCAGCATAATCCCGTTATGTAAAATCGAGGGGGAGGAAGCCGCGGGTACTTAAATAAGAAAAACTATAAATCGTAGACAAAAAATGTTTATACAAAAGTTGTAGATAATTTCGTCCTCTACAAAATTGATAATAATCATTTTTTACAAAAAATGGAACGGAACCGAGAAATTCGCAAAAAACCGTCTATCGTGAACTTGAACCTCGAAAATCTGGCAACGCCGGCACGATATCGATGGGGACTTTTTACACGTTTTTTAAAACACCATAACGAAGGTAAATAAAAAAAAAACTTGGGTCGCAGTGCCAAACCCTGCCGCTAATATAGTGTATTTGCTAATGCAGGCGTTGTGGCTTTATTATGTAAACTTAAGTTTGTTTTTGGACAAAATAAAAAATGTAACCCCTTAATACATACCTTAAAATAATATGTTTTTTCTTAATTTCAATAATATTATCAATGCAACCTCTGTACCAAATTAAATACACCCTTCAGTAAGTAAATCACTGTCTGGCCGATTTTATTAAAATTTTAGCAGCACATTTTAATCTTCACTAAAGGGTTAAATTTCAATTTTGAAGCGATTCTGAGAATTTTTTCGGTATTTTTGGGCCCAAAAACTTTTTTCAACCCCTAAAAACTACCCTTAAAATGGTCCGATCGGACAATTTTTACAAAAGTACATATAGCCGCCATTTTGAAATCAGACGCCATTTTATTTTTGTGTATCCTATAAAACTTTCAAATATCAATTTTCAGAAGGATCGGATAATTTTTACAAAAAAGTAGATAGATATGGCCGCCATTTTGAAACTGTCAATTATCAATTTTCAAAAAAAATCGGATAATTTTCACAAAAAGTACAGATGGCCGTCATTTTGAAATCTGACGTTATTTTATTTTTTTGTGTGCTATGAAACTCAAATACTTATCAATTTTCAAAAGAATTGGATAGTTTTAAAAAATAAGTACATATTATGGCCGCCATTTTTAAATCTGACGTCATTTTATTTTTTTGTTTCCTATAAAACTCTCAAATATCAATTTTCAAAAGGATCGGATAATTTTTACAAAAATGTACATTACGGCCGCCATTTTTAAATCTGACGTCATTTTATTTTCTTGTGTCCTTTGAAACTCTCAAATATCAATTTTCAAAAGGATCGGATAATTTTTACAAAAAAGTAGGTACATGCGGCCGCCATTTTGAAATCTGACGGCATTTTATTTTTTTGTATCCTATGAAACGCTCAAATATCAATTTTCAAAAGGATAGGATAAATTTTACAAAAAAGTACATATGGTCGCCATTTTGAAATCTGACGGCATTTTATTTTTTTGTGTCCTATAAAACTCTCAAATATTAATATTCAAAAGGATCGGATAATTTTTACAAAAGTGACGTTACGCTTTTTCGTGACGTGACGTTTCACTTTTTATGATTTAGGTCCCCATCTGAAACACAGCTTCAAAAAAATAATGCATCTACTATATCTACTTGCTTTTGCGTGATGCCAACACATACGTTTTTTTGAGAATTGGTTCGGTTGCTTTTGTGTGATGCCAGAATATTTTAAAACTCGCAGTCGCAAAAAAATTCATGTAAATCGGATCAGTGGTTCTCGAGTTATAAGCGTACAAAGGGACATACAGACAAAGAAAGACAAATTGTTCAGGAATGTATGAACGTCGAGAAATTTTGGTTCGATCCCTAGATCCCGCCATCCGACCAACGTCAATAAATTATTAGTTACAAGCCATTTTAACTCAGTAGGCCATAGTTTTTAATCGTAAAAATTAAACATCAGCAGTCAAAAAATTACAATAAATCCTACATTCCCGTTTTCACCCTTTGGGATTGAATTTTTAAAAAACTCTATGGTCTCATTGATTACTACTTTGCTTCTTTTACAGACTGGTAGTTCCTGAGATTAGCGCGTTCAAACAAAAAAAATAAACTCTTTTTTTTGTTTGAACGCGCTAATCTCAGGAACTACAAGTCCGATTTAATTTTTTTTTTTTTTAGAGCCCGTTTACTGACGAAAGTTATAGGATATAATACAAGTTTTTTTTAAATTTAACCCCACAGGGGGCAAAACATGGGTGTAAGATTTTTTGTAATAACAAAAAATTTTACACCCCCGTTTTACCCCCTTTGGGATTGAATGAAAAAAAACTCGAATAGCCTATAACCTTCCTTGATAAACGGGCTATCTAACAAAAAAAAAATTTTTTTAATCGGACTTGTAGTTCTTGAGATTAGCGCGTTTAAACAAAAAAAGAGTTTATTTTTTTGTTTGAACGCGCTAATCTCAAGAACTACCAGTCCGATTTGAAAAAAAAAATGTTTTGTTAGATAGCCCGTTTATTAAGGAAGGTTATAGGCTATTCAAGTTTTTCAATAAGCTTGAAAAAATGCTTTTTTTTCATGTTGGTAAATTTTGGCGATTTCTAAGTTCTGTAGAGCCGGTAAAAATGGGAACAGAAACATATTTGAGTAGTGCATTTTGAAGTAAATTTTGTGCTATTTAATTAATGAATAGGAATATTTTTTCGATAGGACCGGCCGTTTCCATGTTATAAGCAAGGAACCGAAAAAAGTGCAAAAAAATCGTGGTTTTTAGCCCACCAAAACTCCCCCGCCCTGTTTTAGAGGTCGCAAACTTGGATTTGACATCTCCTAAACATGTTTGAGGACACAAAAAAATAAAATCATTTGCTGCACAAAACGCAAGGTGGACTTCCTCTCGTGACTGGACTAATATAGATTGTATCAAATTAAAGCTGTGCATAGGGCGTTCTGTGTGTAAGATAGAAATCGATATAAAGCAATAAGTAAGAACGAGATAAATGATCGCTAATAGGAAGTTTCTGTAGTTACTGACTACTGAAATAAGAAATTATTGATAAAATCACAAAACAAAGATGACGCTATCAGGTTGTATGGGCTAGTATGGGTATTATTTATGTACAGTAACTACAGAAACTTCCTATTAGCGATCATTTATCTCGTTCTTATTTACTGCTTTATATATCGATCTCTGTCTTACACACAGAACGCCCTATGCACAGCTTTAATTTGATACAATCTGTATAGGCGCTTCTAGCTTCGCTTAGGTCGCGCCTAAAAAAATAGAAAATCGAGTTACCTATGGGATTTTGACATATTTTGATCTATTTTATTAAAGAACATGGCAAATTAGGAAAAAAAACAATCAAATGAAGTACTCAAATTGTCTTTTATTGGCTTCCCGGCAATATGTCTATTTTCGAAATCTTGACGGACGTTTCGGAGCATTACTCGCGTTACTGGTTGAATATGGTATATGCATGTATTTTTTTATCTCATTTTTATTTCGTAGCACGAAAATCTTATACGTCAATTTGAACACAACTTTAAAATCTGAGAAACACTGAATGAATCGTTGAAATGCAATAATTTATTGAAATATGAATAAATTTCAAAAAATCAAAAACCGTGTGTGACGCCAACGTGCATGTTGAGTGCCCATTGCCATAGAAACTTGTTTACATAGGAGGTAGGTAAAAAACAGTATTTTTTACATATATGTAATACTCCTATATTGCTAGCCAGGTCGGACGAAAAGCCTACGGTGCAGACATATATATGTCTGTCTCTCTCGCAAGACGTCGAGTCTTATGCGCATGAACAATTTATAATATTATATTGATCTATGATAATAACAAGGTTAGTAGTGATAATAATATTTCCGAAATTGCTATGGAAACAATGTGAATCGAATGTTGCAACGCTTCCGCACAACGAGATGGATTTCTCGACAAAGATAGAAACAGTCATTTGCTGTCTCACTTGCGGCCTGATACTTCTACTTACGGGCGCAAGCAATATAGGAGTATTACATATATGATTTTTCAACATCATTATTTGTTTCTTGGTTTTTAGATAGTATTAGTAGATAATATAAACGCACGTCCTCTATACTTGCATGTATCATGACGTCACGAGCAAAAACGCTTTTTAGCGTGCGGGGGTTACATACATATTAAGTAATTTATGTGTCAATTTGTTCACACTTTACTGCTCTATTAATATAACGAAAAAACAGTTTTCATGCATATACCCTATTCTGACATAATTCACCAATATATTTTGTTGGTAAGTTAAGACAAATTTTACTCTTGAAGTAACCCCACAAAAAAATCTAGTGGAGTGAAATCGGGGGAGCGTGCAGGCCACTCAATAGGCTCCCTTCTACTAATCCATATATTGGGAAAAACTTCTTGACGTAAAACTAAAGTAAAACGAGGACTGTTTGTACAGTTTTGTCGGCAGGATTCTGCTTTGCGACCTAAATTTTTAATTACTGACTTCGGCCATGACAGGTTCCTACTTCCTAGACAAAGGAAAAATTGATATACATCGTCCTCAATTTTAATTTGTACGTTACTGTATCCAAATAAAGTATTAGGAATATGGTAGCCCGATAAAAGACGCGTCTTAAGATTATGAAGATGTTACTTTTGTTCTTTTTATCGTCTTGTCAAGTTTTGAATTACAGTGTTTTTGTTTGTTTGTTAAAACCAGCCACGTAGAGGATGTGGGGGCGAATTTTTGTATAATAAATGAAATGCGAATAACCTTTCGATTTCCAAATTAGCTATCCAATACCCACATGTTTGTAGAAAACCGCAGGAGTACCTTAGAGCAGCCCATTAAACAAACCCGTCGCAGGACAACTGACCATATATGCCCTCATCAAACCCACAGGTTTTGCGGTTTGAGTAGGCTATGGCCACCGCTCTTCTATTTGCTTTCATTCATTTATTCGTAATTCATTCATAAATAATAAAGTGTGTATCAATTCATTTGTTATCTATGTTATATACCCACATTGTATATAAATTGTAACAAAATTATATCTTGAATTAATTGTTTCCAGTGAACACAAAAAAACATTTTCTTTCTTTCTTTTGAAAGTGAATAGCTGTTAGGTAATTAATAGCTAATGAGTAAATATAATTGTTATATTTTATTTACTTTGTTATCAAAACTATAAAACAGGCGCGGACTGGCTATATTTTTTCAGGAACACTAACATTCGTAAGGGCCCTAAGGAGAGATTTGAGTAATTTGTTATTTGTTGGGATTGGGAAATGGAAGGGCCCGGGCCTTTTCCAACTCCGGGGGCCTGGGGCGCTCCAGCGCCCAGCGAGCGCCCCTGGCCAGTCCGCATCTGCTACAAAATAGTTAACGACACCTCTGTCAGTAATTTCGTTTTCCTGTGGGCTTTTTAGATAGTTTGTATGATACTATAATTGTACTAAAATACTAGACAGATATTTAGAATGACCTTTAAAAATTTTGAAATTGTATAGAAACCCGTCTGATGTGGCAATTGGCACTGTCTGTAAAATTTAACATACTGTGTATGTATAGTATCTCTTTTTAATACACTGTGAGTGCGTGCGGTTGGGATAGATAGACTGAACAACTAATGAGATCTCTTGGTAATTAATTATGACAAAACAGTAGTTTTTATATGAAATCTCATCCAAAAAAATGTTATCAACTTCGTTGAGGTGTCTATCAAAGCATGTTAACGTCACTATGATCCGACATAAATTTTATAAAAATCGGTCCAACCGTTTTTTTTATTGTTAAAAATAAATAATAATATATGTTTTAATGATTAAAATGATTACTTTTCTGTGTAATTCCTAATTTAATTATTAATATCAAATATTCATCAAACTAGGAAGTTCGTCGTGTGGACCTCAAGGGTCGGACTTGTGAGTTCCAATTAAAAGTAACTTTAGTTCTAATAAACGACCCCCCTCACAGCTTGTTTAAATTAGAAAATGCTTTCCAAAACAACAATAGAAAAATTAAAACTATATAAAAATCCAGAAACAAAACTGCAAAAAATCTAGATGCAGTACCGAGGATTTATCGGCACTTCTTAGTTCTTCATGTACTTAAAATTTAACGCCACTGTATTGGGCCATTGCGGCACATTGACTGAAAAGTGAAAATTAAATTAGGCCGACTGCCGGCCGGTGTGACATATTTACAGTGGGCCTGTACTGTCAGCATGTACTGGCCCGGAACTCGGGTGCCGGCTGGTTGTCTGTTGGCCTAAAGGCGACCTGAAAGAAAATGTTTGTTGAGAAATTTGATTAATTCACGGAAAAATGCGATGATAAATACAGATCGGATGCTTCCAATTACGTAGTACAAGTGAAGATTTCGTACTAAGGATTAAACATCAAAAAATTAATTTGTATTGAGTTTTTGTATTAAATTTGAAGTTGCTATATTTAAATAGAGCAATTTGATCATTGAAAACAGTTGTAGAAATTATTGGAAGTGAGCACTTCCGTGACACAGAGGATCAATCCTCAATCCTCTGTACCACGGAATTGTGCTCACTTCCAAAAATTTTGTATTAAAGTTCAGATCCTAATATTGGACAAGGACATTGAATGTACCAGTTTTATACAAATTAAACTATATATATTAAAATGACCAGTAAGTTTCTCTTAAGATTCGTGTTAAAATTCTTCACGAATTAGTAATTATTGTCCAGTTATTTATGGAACACCCTGTATATTAACACGGTACAGTACTACATTACATTCAGCGCCCCAGAATACCTTCAACATTATAGGTAGTGCGTAGGAGACACCTGTAATCTCAATTATAATTATAGCTGGCGCCTTTCTCAGTCATTTTTAAAACAAAACATGTAAATAACTGTCATTTTTAACTGCATGTCTATATACTCTGTCTCTAATGTCTTACGGACCCTATTGTCCACTTACAGGTTTTTAGTTTTACTTCTTAGTTCTTATCGTTGTTCGTCTAAAATGCTAAAACGTTTACGAATACATATTATAGTAGTTCACTTTACTCAGTATTATTTATCGTTTACTTAATTTTCATAAAAGACATAAACTATCAATTGTTTTAGTCACATCTACAAGCAAACAGATTTTTTACAAGCTTTTATTTAACTTGCAATGTAATAAATGTTAGTTAGTTAGTTAGTTTGTGTGTTTGTTTAGGTCAAAACTTGCAAGTCAATTTTGAACGACTTCCAAGTATCCGATCGATTTGAAATTTTGTACGCATATGTATTCCCGATGACAATACATGAATAAATCGTTTTTAGAAATAAATTCAACCCCTAAGGGGTTCAAACGGTGATGTAGGGTTTTTTTGACTAATCAACGCCCAGGCCAAATCGTTAAAGCTAGAAACTTGAAATTTGGACATTTGGTTCCTTTTCTGACGTAAGATGCATCCACTAAGAAAGAATTTTTCGAAATTCAACCCCTACGGGTGTCAAATGGGAGTATAATTTTGAAAGACTAAAATGAACAAAATAAATATTACTAAAAAAACTATTTTTAGAGACAAGCTTTTATTTAAATGCACTAAAAAGGAAAAAATTATTATTAATAATTTAGGTTCATAATTATAAAAGCGTGGGTCGTGACTAATAAACTATCATAGAGTTAACGACCCACGCTTTTATAATTATGAACCTAAATTATTAAAAATTATTTTTTCCTTTTTAGTGCATTTAAATAAAAGCTTGTCTCTAAAAAGTTTTTTTTACTAATATTTATTTCATATGATAGATAGATAGATTTATTTGTCGCAGTTATATAAAGATTGACAAAACGTCAAAATACAATGATAATATTATAAAATATGTCATGTTACATTAATATTAAAAAAATCTTTAAAATTGTATAGACAAAATTCCATTAGTTGCTTTTTGACAACTTTTTTGAAATTATTTTCGGGAAGAGAACGCGTTTCCAAAGGTAGAGCATTATATAACCTTAGTGACCAATAATTAGGTCCATATTTCTGTTTGTTTGCAGAATGAAAAGGCACTCTGATGTCTCTCGCACCGCGTGTATTGTGAGAATGTACTTCCTCAACAATTTGGAATTTCAATAAATTTCGTTTGACGTACAAAAGATTGACAACACTAAACCTCTTAGCTCTCGCGCCACGGTTCACGGGTCACAGAACTTCACCCATAACTGGAATGCCATTCATTACGATCAGATTGGTAACAATAAAATCAGCGCACAGGGCTCGCGGACCTGGGTCTTACGAAGTAAAAATGGCACTAAACTCAAATTTTAGGAGTTTGACACTTCTAGGTTCTGGGTTTTGAAACTACGAAAACACAAATCCAAACACGCAACGAACACGAGGTTAGGTTAGGTTTCCTTTGTTGTTTCTACTAAAATGTTGACAGTAACGTTAACGTAACGGAAACGAAAACTACTGATTGTAGCTCGGGATGACGAATGAAATATTTACACTACAACAGCGTGCAGGTCCGACAGCCCCGGATCAAGCGAATATCGACCGTATTGAATTGTTCAAATTCGAGCAAATTTTTTCGCGAATGTCAGCTTGTCTGACATTCCAGTTACGGGTGGAGTTCAGTGGTACGGGTTAAATGGGAATTCGACCGTCATACGTAGTTAACCCTTTGCTAGGCGCGTGAGGTGTCCACGAAACTAGACAATCTGTATTCATCTTGCTTATGTAACCACGGTTTACTAAAGGTAAAAGTCGTGTATAAGTTTTAATCCAGTTATAGTTAGAGAAAAGTGAAAACATTAATGAATTTTAAGTGAAATGATTTTATCCATTAAGGTATTCCATAACTACCAGGTAGACAAAACTCGCATATTTTATCTTGCGTCTTAAATGAAATTCATTGATTTGCGACTGTAGTGAAATTAAAGGCATATCACTAAAAAATACATTTTTATTAAAACCAGTGCACTTCCACAATTTTTCCGAATTAAACCAATATGGAGCTCACATGTTTACACATCAACTCTCGTGAGTACCACATCACTCACACCTTAACCTCCTCCCCCTCCCTTAAATCCGCTAGTGAAAAGAAAGGGCTACCATAAGTCATATTGCGTTTTATTTCCGAACAGCCAGCCCTGTAGGCGCTGATTTTGGAAGTCTACTGTACGCGTGAATCATTGATGAGCCTATTGTTCATGATAGTCTAATATAATATACCTAAATAAAATGCACTTGGACCACCCCTTGTCACGCGTTTCAATTTTGTGGTCTATTGTTGTAATATGTGACAAACGTACGTGCAAGAAATGGACATTTGTGTTATTCAATAATAATTCGTGCTTTATCACGAATCAATATTACAAAATCGATTTGTTTGTACAAAGGACGTGCGGTGTACAGCATGACCTCAATAATCCGAATGCAGCAGTCAGCTAGTAGGAATTCTTCAATAAATTGAATTAGAGAAATAATAAACTTAGGTATTTTTACCGACTTCAAAAAAAAACAGAGGTTATCAATTCAACATCTACCTATAAATTATAAGACTTGCGTTGTCGGCCGATTTTGGGTGAAGATAAAAAAGAATTTTAAATACAAAAGATGTATAAATTTTAATGGTGTATTACCTAAAAATATTTTCAATTATACAGCCTGTCCCATTTAAACGTGTCAGATCAAAGTTATGTTTTTTTAACCTAGCACCCTGTTTTTATTTATTTTTTCAATTCTGCACCTAAATGTGAATAGAATTTGTAAGGAAAGCTATGCTCGAAAATTCAGTAATTTTTGAGTTATTCAAGTTTTTTAGACATTTTTGACACGTGCAGGCCTTTACCTAAAATTCGACATAGCCAAAACAGAAACCTTTATCAAACTAAAATTTTGAGGATCACTAGATAGTAGACGGACAAATCAATGTCTGTCCTAAAAAAATGAATTTATTATACAGGGTGTTCAATATAATGTACTTCTTTTACCTAACTTCAATCACGTGTAACTTTTGACTGTTAAATACAACGAGGTTATTTTTTTGCTAGAATTGTATTCTTTAGAATATTTACTAACACTTTTATTAAGGGTTGTCCATACCTAAACGTAATATTTTCGTTATAAAATATTTGGTTTAGGTATGAACAGACAATGCCCAGGTCAAACCGCTGAAGATATAAACTTGAAATTTGGACAGTAGGTTCCTTTTGTGACGTAGGCACCCACTAAGAAAGGATTTTTCGAAATTCAACCCTTATAAGGGGGTTAAATAGGGGATGAAAGTTTGTATAGAAGTTCATCAATTTTGAAATTAGAAGCATGAAATTTTGCACAGGAGTTTCTTATATATCGTAAGTGAGCACTAAGAAATCTTTTTTTGAAAATTCATCTCCTAAGGGGGTTAAAAAGGGGATGAAAGTTTGTATGGAAGTTCGTCATTTTTGAAGTTAGAAGCATAAAATTTTGCACAGGAGTTCCTTATAATATAACCTAGGTGACCAATAATAAAGGATTTTTGAAAAGTCATCCCTTAAGGGGGTTAAATAGGAGATGAAAGTCTGTATGGAACTGGAAGTTCATCATTTTTGAAGTTAGAAGCATGAAATTTTGCATAGGAATTCCTTATATAACGTAGGTGATCAATAATGTATTAATAAAATTTGAGCGAACGAGCGAAACGGGTGAGTAATGTATTATTAATATTCGAGCGAACGAGCGAAGCGAGTGAGTAATGTATTAATAAAATTCGAGCAAACGAGCGAAGCGAGGGATTATTGTATTAATAATATTCATGCGAATGAGCGAAGCGAGTGAGTAATGTATTAATAAAATTTGAGCGAATGAGATAAGCGAGTGAGTAATGTATTAATAAAATTCGAGCGATTACGTGCAAACGCGAACGAAGCGAGTGAATCATGTATTAATAAAATTAGAGCGAACGAGCGAGGCGACTGAGTAATGTATTAATAATATTCGAGCGAACGAGCGAAGCGAGTGAATAATGTATTAATAAAATTCGAGCGTATAAACACCACCAGCCCGACATCGCTTCGCAGGAGGAGAATTTCTCGCGGGGGGATAATAAATCATAAATTGAAATATACGTGGGCGAAGCCACGGGTAACGGCTTGTATTATTATAGAGGGGTGCTGAATTACTTTGCGGGTAATAGGGATTTAACCCGTAAAATCTAACTTTTACGATTTCCTGCTTCCTTAATTATTTTAGGAAAAATATCTTCGAATAAAAGTTTTAGAACATAAAATTCTGCATCTAAAACATTAAACAAAATTAATTTTGCATGCTTTGTAGCGGCCGAAATTTGATATAAAAATGTCAAAATTACCTCAAAAATAGATAGCTTATAACTTGATATTTTGTATGTACGCGGCTGCAATGCAATGAAACTTTAATTTACTTTAGCTTCACTAGAAGTTCGAAATAAACGAGTTATTAACAGCAAGCAACACCTAACCAGGAATTGAGTATAAATCCCTAACGGACTCAAGAACCACAATTAGAGCCAAATGCCGAACCACACGAAAACGACGAATTCATGATTCACTAGGTGTTAAGAAAAGTACGAACCACAACAAACAGCTCATGACGCAAAAATAAATATTTGAGCATAAAACCCAATACGGACTCAAAAATTTCCACGGATGGCCTAACTATGATTCGACTCAAATGGACTATAGACAAACGACCCATTAACAAAAATAATTTTTATGCGAATCACTATATGGACTCAAAAAAGACACAGACTATAGTTAGTACATCCCTAGCACTCACTTGGCGAACGTATTTGAATTACATCCCAACAAAGCTGGATCAAAAAGTTCACTAGTGATGCCCTGTGCTCGGTTCATAGGTTCATCACATTATCAACCCACAACTGATATTTTGACAAAAGGAAGCATTGAAAAAAATGGACGCTGACTCATTACTAAACTTGAACCATGCGAAACTTCATGTAGACGGGGATCATTGATAGCGGGAATTTCTATAAACATGAATCCTCAAAATACAACGAAAGATTCATTATAACTCACTTCAATAAAAAATTTTCATAACGCAAGTCGAGACTAAAGGACGAGTGCTAAAAACAAAAGCTAAAACCAATGCTAATAACAAATGCTACAACGAATACTCAAAACAAAATATCAATAATACAACAATCGTTAAAAACAACATTCGCCAAAAAAAACATAACAAAGGCTAACAGCATAACGAACGCCAAAATAAGAACGAACGTCAAAATAAAAATGATTGCCAAAAAAATAAAAACGAAAGTCAAAATTTTCAATAGCCAAAATTTTCAACAGTCAAAATTTTCACTTGCCCCAATTTTAAAAGGCCCAACGTCGGAGACGACAATTTATAACTTGATATTTTGTTAGAGTTTAAACTCATTTGGTGAACGGTTATAATCACCTAAATAAATTCAGCGCGCGGCTAGCTCACGCGGCGCTGGGACGTGAGTCCATGGTTCACCAGTATTGAATTGATGTTATTATAAAAATGCCCCAGATTGGGCTTAAAAATCCGACCACCGACCACTCAATAAAAAAATATTTTGTATTAAAAAAAAATCCTCCACCTACCACTCGACACGTAAACAAACACAAAAAAATTACGAAAATTGAAAGATAAACGTACTCTAAAAAGCATGAGCCGTTAATTTAGTTAAACCCATAATTCAAACCGGTAACTTAAAGACAATACAGGAAAATACACTAAACCGTTGGATACTAAAATCACTTTGAGACAATTGTCAGTATCCAGAATTAAACCGACTAAAAAGTTGAAAAATGCGCCAGGACAACTGGACACACACGTACTCACAGGTCGTCCGAACCTGTGAAGATAAGCAATAAAATATTCAAGAGGCCTAAAAGTCGTTGACTACGGGGACTAGTAACTGAGGAAGATTTCTTCCGGATCAAAATCCAGAAACGATATCCGGGGAGTGAACCCAGCCAGAACAGCAGTCCAAAATTACCCAAGAAAACATATACAATAAAAACATACAACGTAGATCGATCACGGAACGCTAAAAAGAAAACACATGCGGCAATACGAAAAATCAATACGTTCGCTCAAGGGAACGGAATTACCAAAAAAGGGCAAAAAAACATTAAAATCGGGACGACATTTCTATATAGTAGACAATCGCAACAGGACGTAATGCGACATCGCAATTAATTCACACTTAAACATAAAAGATAAAAAGTTTGAGAACGGGAGATTTCGTATCAACAGTTTCCAAATCGAAACTCTAAATATATTTTAGTTGACGCCACTAAACCGATACGTTAAATTTTCGGTAAGTTAAACAATAAATCGGTACATTAATTTTCGGGATGTAGCATACTAAATCGATACGTTAAATTTCGAGACGGTAAACGCTAAATCGATACGTTAAATTTCAAGACGGTAAACGTTAAAGCGTTACAGAAAATTTATATTTACATTAGATCACAATTCGGGAACGTAAAATTTTTAGTTGTGGACGTCACATTGTCATTTAAAATCGTAGAGACGGCAATATAAACGCAACTCTATTGAAATTAACAGTCACTTGGCGAAACGATAAATTACGTAATAATTCTTAATTATTCCAAAAAACTATCAGTCCTACACTAATCAGCCAGCGAAGTGCCTAACAAATCCACAGCAACGAGCCAAGAGTCCAGGTAGCAGCGGTTTATAATAGGGAATTTTACTTAGACTGGGTAGGGTTTTATTTTCACTTTACAGTGAAAACTGTTTGTTATACGACAACTGTCAATCCCTAACGCACATCCAGAAAAATTCACTACCCTCCGGGAATATTAATTCATCGTTATTATTCAGAGTTCGCCAAAATAACGTCAAAATGCATAGTTTCTTGAAATCAAAAATCGTCTTCTGTTTAAGCCAGCGAGGCCTGTCCCGTTCTAGCCGGTGCGATTCGTAACCTCTCTCGATTCACTAGTCAGTTGTAAGCTCAAGGTGCAGTGGCAGCCTTGTCTCTCTCATACGCCTGCATTCTACATAGTCTATTGCACTAGGCCGGCGGACGCTTGACACACCCGTATTACGTCACGTTGACAGTGGTTGCCGATCTCATTCTAACGCCCGGCATTTGAAACTTAAAACTTCTCTCTCCGACACATGGAGTGTCTTTTTTTTAATCTTTTTATAAATCTCAAATATAAATAATATTTGTTACTACCGGTACCCGCGTATAATGTAGTACTTTTTAACGTTAGTGTTTAACCTGTTATAAGCTATAGCCATGGAACTTGAACAAAATTATGACATTTTAGCTGTCAGAATAATTTCTATTCATTTTGTTCAAGTTCCATGGCTATCGCTATCTATTTTTGAGGTAATTTTGACATTTTTGTATCAAATTTCTGCCATTACAAAGCATGCAAAATTAATTTTGTTTAATGATTTAGATGCAGAATTTTATGTTCTAAAACTTTTATTGCAAGATATTTTTCCTAAAATAATTAGGGAAGCAGGAAATCGCAAAAGTTTGATTTTACGGGTTAAATCCCTATTACCCGCAAAACAATTCAACACCCTGTATATTAATAGTATACTACTTATGTATTTGTTTTTTGACAAAGTAAAAAATTGAACCCCTTAAAATAGTTTTAGTAGTTTTAGTTATGCAATTGTTTGTTTGAAGTCAAATCTTTTAATATTTTTTCGTAAAAATCAAAAATATTTATAAACTCAATCTTGGAACATATACGTATAAATATTATAAATAATAATTGATATGTCGGTAATTTAAAATCCAGTTAATTCAAAATAAAACTATTCAAAAACATCTCCTGAGTACCAGACGGCACTAGCATCCACTCCCGCGAATATTAAATGGCATGCCGTATCCCACCCAAATAAAAAAGACGAACTTTTATCACTGTAAGTAGGTACACCTGGTTTTTTTAAATTTCGTTTCGCCAGCTGCGATTCTTCGGCATGGCGTATAAAATGTGAAAGTTGAACGGACAATTAGTTGTTAATTGTATAAAATTTAACCGCTGGAGTTATTATTGACAATATATCTGTGGCCAAGAGACAAAATCGTTTATGTTGAATTTTTGGAATATTATTTTTCCGCATCTGAAGACAATTTTTGGGGTTCCGTACTCCATATGGAACCCTATAATCCTGTCTACGATGTCTGTCTATCTGTCTGTCTGTCTGTCTGTCTGTCTGTCTGTCCGTGCATCCGTCTATCACAGGGCTCTATCTCATAAACGGTAAAAGGTAGCTAGTTCAAATTTTTAACAGATTGTGTGAAGTTGTGGCATGAATCCTGGCAAATAATAATTAGAATTAAATAATCAATTAGTTTTAATAAATTAATGTTTTTCCTACTGAAAAGAGTAAAAAGTGGAGTGGCGTCATCTTACGCGAATATTATGAACTATATTATTTATATATATAGTTTATTTTGACAGTTATATTCGAACCTGGGTTTGGCGTTTGTACCTGTCAGTAGACTCGTACTTTACCGCAAGGCCACCGTGGCTTACTGTCTCTAAGACCTTAACATAGTATACATGCTGTGTTTTGTTTCACATTTCAATCACTTTCGGTTATTTCCATTTTATCTAGTATTTCTAAAATGCTAGTATGAGACATTAGATGTTATTCACGTCAAAAAATGTATCTGAACGTCATAGAGAAATGTTAAAAAATTCGACGTATAAGTGATTTTACCTTGTGACCATAGATACATACCTACAGCGTCAACATTCCTTCATTAGAGTTTAGGCGACTCACCAAACTGGAAATAAATTTAACTTCAATTGATACAAATATTGCATTGCGTATACAAATGTTTTCAATTAGGTTTAATATATAGTCCAACCCTTACAATAACAGTCTACAAATAAAGTCACCCCTTTATACATTAATGATTTTGTGTGGACGCAAATTCATAATAATGACCCGCAGATGCCAGAGATGATCGTTTGCTCGCGTGCCCTGTCAATTTTTTTAAGGTTGTCAACGCGTTTGTCAAAAAAGTGAATAATACAGAAACGATGACATATTATTTTATTAATTTTTATGATCATTTAGTTTTTTACCCCGCATAAGAACCATTTTCACTTAATATCCTTCACTCGTGGCTTCGCTCGCTTTAATTTTGGTTTTGAAGGAAATTTCGAAATTGCGTCTTAACTCTTAATTTAAACGTAGCTGAATCAAACGTAGTGTTGTGCCGCGGTCAAATGACCAAAAATATTTGACTGTCAAATGATACGGTCAAATAAAAATATGCATGAAAACAGCATGTTACCTTGTTTTCTTGGGGTTATGCTGGGTTTTAAATAAATTTGCGAAAATTTCATAAACCATAAGTATAATTCGTTTTTTGTTTGAATAAAATCGTTATTACATAAATTTACAAACATATATAATATTTAATATTTTAGATCATATTTAGTTCCGGAAAAGTAAACATGTATTCATTGGTACGTTTCTCACTATTAATCAAAAGTACAAAAATATTGTTAGACGCATTTAGCAACGCGCCAACAGTTGATCACACAAAAACATAAATGACTCGAATTGGACGTGCTTAATAATATTACATCAGACCGGGGTGTTTAACATGATCGCCGGTCTTGATCATATGAGCAATAGGTCAGTTCCTTCCCTACGTTGTGTTTTTTTATTAAAGATCCAAAAGCATACGGTCGTACATGGATAAGCGTACCGTTCTGTTACGTTCTTTGTGTATGTTCAGTATGTGTGTCCGGCGGTCGATTTTGCCAACGCACCCTGTATGTGTGTATTGGGCGGTCGAGGTTTCCAACGCACCCTGTATGTGTGTATTGGGCGGTCGATGTTTCCAACGCACCCTGTATGTGTGTATTGGGCGGTCGATGTTTCCAACGCACCCTGTATGTGTGTATTGGGCGGTCGATGTTTCCAACGCACCCTGTATGTGTGTATTGGGCGGTCGATGTTTCCAACGCACCCGGTATGTGTGAGAACGACAGAACGCCTTTCGCTTGTAAGCTCTAGGTGGGAACTTAATCCCGGTTCTAGTTCTTGATATAATTGAAAATGACCAGAGGGTCAACTACATGGCGTGTCACAGACTCAGTGAACGCTCATTTATTTATTAAATAAATGAACGATAAATGAATCGAGAGGCCTGCCATCCTACGGCGACCAGACCAAGCCAACTAATAATGGTTTGAAATAGAGACGCGAGCGCGTACAGCCGGAGCGTGCAGGCACTGCGTCTCGGATACAAGTAAGGCGCCTCGCCATACGATAGCGTACATTACTAAATAAAGTTCAAAGTTATTAGATTGCAGTACATAACAAGTGAATATTGAAGTTATTTCTAGATATTGATAAGCTCAAATTAATATCCATTACAAGCAGTGTCGCTTGTCAGTACCTACCTATCTTAGTATCTTTAGACATTAATAAATTATAATTTAAAAAAACTAAAAAACACGCTTTAATGAACTAAAAAGTAAAAAATAATTAATTTTATTGTAAAAAAGCGTGGGGTGCCTTGTATCATATTTTCATACTACCCCACGCTTTTTTACAATAAAATTAATTATTTTTTACTTTTTAGTTCATTAAAGCGTGTTTTTTAGTTTTTAACACGCTTTTATTAGCTTCACCTGTATGTTTGCTTGCTTGCTTGCTTGCTTGCTTGCTCTTGCTTGCTTGCTTGTTTGTCAGTTTGTAACCGACTTCTTTGAACTTGATTTTGACCAACTTTGAACGGTCAGATTTAGTTTAAACTTTGCACACTTATCAAGGACCGACGACAATACAATAATTCAATAAGTTTGTCCCATTATCCTGACCAGGATCTCCAGGACTAAAAAAAAAAGCAAAAAACTTCAGATTGAACTGAAACTTTGCACACTTATCAAGAACCGATGACAATACAATAATTCCATAAGTTTGTCCCATTTTATGAATTGAATTCAAGCCAAGAAGGCCGGTGAGTAATATCATGGCTATCTGCTATGCCATAATTTATCTCATTATCGTTCATTTTGGCTGTTATTTAATTTCTAAATATCTCAATATTTATTAACTTTAACTAATATTTACCTCAATAATTTACTGCTCACTATTAAATACTGTATCGTATTCTGGAATAAAAATGAACTGTTACAAATCAAAAATCGAAGCTGACCTTCGCCTGACCTTTACAGTACTACCTATGTTAAATCTGATATCACAGTCTTCTGTCCGCCTTGACACTCTATAACTTTTGTATAAAACATTTCTTTATGGTTTGTACCGTTTACGAGATATTTCACTGCATTGTTTACGATGTGCTACCCTGTATAAAATTTATATTAGTATTAATATTATAAGTAATAACAAACATCAATTTTTATGAAATTATCTATTTTGAAAATAAAAATTATACAAATATACAAAAAATACTCATTTTATTTGTGCAACAGGTACGATTCGTCAATTTTCTATTTTATATTACTTAATTTGTATTATCATAAATACTTAATTGTTGTATGTTAGATGACACAGTCAAAAGATTTAAAATGCCAAATAGATACGTTGGGGTCTACTTTTTTTAATACTAAATTGATTACCGTATCCTTATATCACATTGCAAATTGTATTAAAAAAAATTGCGTTTCGTACTTAACTTATCCCCAATAATTGGCATTAAAATTTTTTTTCATTGTATCTAATAGCTTAATATTTGGAAAATCAGCAGATACTTAGGTTTAGGTGAGTCAGACCATCCGTATCAGTCGTTTTTTGTCGAAAACGGTTAGTCGTAGAGAGTTGTGTCAAAAATTTGTATTATAAAAACCCAAATAAAGAATCGAAGTGATAATTTTTTTTTCCGAAGATCGGCTTCCCTATTAGTTTGCTCCAGAATGTCCAGAACTCCGGAATTATAAATGTAACGATAGGTCAAAAGTGGTGTTGTTGAAAAGATCTTTACAAAATAAGCAAGTTTTGTAGGGATTTTTTTTTATGACTGCCACCACTACAAAACTTGCCTATAAGAGCTTTTCAACAGCACCACTGTCAACCTATCGTTCTATCTGAAATTCCGGAGTTTCGTAAATATAATAATTTTTATTAATACTCATAGAAATGTACATAGGTGGCAATAATAAAAAAAATTTCCTACAAAACTTGCTTATTTTTTTAAAGATCTTTTCAACAACACTACTTTCGACCTATCGTTACATTTATAATTCCGGAGCTCTGGACATTCTGGAGCAAACTAACAGGGAAGCCGACCTTCTCGGAAAAAAAATTATCATCATTCGATTCTTTATTAGGGCTTTTATAATACAAATTTTTAACACAACTCTCTACGACTAACCGTTTACGAAAAAAACGACTGATACGGGTGATCTGACTCAGCCTGTATATATATATTTTTTTTTTTTTACTTATATTATAATTATTATATTATAATTAGTTCTATGATAAATAATAATCGAAAAAATGTTTGTAAGGTCATTATGTTGAAGTCATTTAGATGACTTCTAAGCTCTAATATAATCTAATTTTCGTCATTTCTCAATATATATACAGGGTGCTGAATCGTTTTGCGGGTAATAGTGATTTAACCCGTAAAATCAAACTTTTGCGATTTCCTGTTCCCCTAATTATTTTAGGAAAAATATCTTCGAATAAAAGTTTTAGAACATAAAATTTTGCATCTAAATCATTAAACAAAATTAATTTTGCATGCTTTGTAACGGCAGAAATTTGATATGAAAATGTCAAAATTACCTCAAAAACAGATAGCGATAGCCATGGAACTTACAAAATGATGACATTTTAGCTGTTAGAATAATTTCTAATCATATTGTTCAAGTTCCATGGCTATCGCTATCTGTTTTTGAGGTAATTTTGACATTTTCATATCAAATTTCCAGAAGCCGTTACAAACTATGCAAAATTAATTTTGTTTAATGAGTTAGATGCAAAATTTTATGTTCTAAAACTTTTATTTTAAGAATAAATTACGGGATGTTTTCGTGAAAAAAGCTTATTATTCTATACGGGAATTTTTAACTGATATATTTTAATTTTTCATTTTATTATATGTAAATTTGTTGTTATATTTTATTTATTATTACATTTTAATTAGTAACTATATTCTAATTTAATACTTTTTTTATGTTACTGTAATACTGTAATTATTGACTTGTCCTATATCGAACAATTTGATCCACTGGATAAAATATATTATTATTATTCGAAGATTTCCTAAAATAATTAGGGGAGCAGAAAATCGTAAAAGTTTGATTTTACGGCTTAAATCCGTATTACCCGCAAAACAGTTCAGCACCCTGTATATACAGGTGTCTTCAAAGACACTTAATACACTCCTACCACATGTTTCTGAGACCAAAATAAGCCGATTTAAGCAAACTTACCTTCTTACAAAATTGCTTAGTTTGGACGCTATACGGCCTTGAAGTTACAATTTTAAAATCGTTTTTTTGTTATAAATTTAAAACGGCTTGTGCGATTTTGTTAAAATTTGGCACGTTCACAAAGTTTTATGGAACAAAAAAACCCATATCAAATTTATGATTAATATTGATTCATAGGCGTAGAACTCGGGTTTTTTAATGTTTGAACGTTTCAAATTTCTACGCCAATAGAAGAAAAGTGGTTTAAGTATAAAATTTATATTCAGTAACTTATTGGCTATAAAAAATCTACTCTTAATAAGGCTCGATTACTCTCATGGTTTTTGAGAAATTTGTATTTTAATGATAAATTGATCAATAAACAGTTAATAAGATGGCCATGCTTTTTTCTAAGATAATGAAGAAGTTATGCAAAGAGTAAATTAATTTTCTTCGTCGTATAAATCTTTGTATGCGTAAAAATGGTGGACACTTTGACTACTTTTTATGACATATTTATTTATTTCTATTCATGTTTTAGTAACTTTACTTCATTTTGTAAAAATTACTGCGAATTATTAAAATACAAATTTCTCAAAAACCATGAGAGTAATCGAGTTTTATTAAGAGTAGCTTTTTTGTAACAAATAAGTTACTGAATCTAAATTTTATACTTAAACCCCTTTTCTTCCATTGGCGTAGAAATTTTGAAACGTTCAAATATTAAAAAACCTGAGTTCTACGCCTACGGATTAATATTGCATAATTTTGATATGGGGTTTTTTGTTCCATAAAACTATGTCAACGTGCCAAATTTTAGTAAAATCGCACAAGCCGTTTTAAATTTATAACAAAAAACGTTTTTAAAATTGTAATTTCAGGGCCGTATAGCGCCCAAACTAAGCAATTTTTTAAGAAGGTAAGTTTGCTTAAATCGGCTTATTTTGATCTCAGAAACATGTGGTAGGAGTGTATTAAGTGGCTTTGTAGACACTTTTTAAATTATTTTTTTCAATTGTCAAAAAAAAAAGTATTTAGTTATCGTTAGTGTGATGTTTTAAGTTGATTAATTATATAAAAGTCATTACCAATTATGTAATTATATTTCTAGTTAAAAATTCTTGAAATAAAATAAACCAGTATAGTTTTGTCAAGCGAATAAGTATTATTTCTACCTATTCCTATTATTATAAAACTTAATACATATTATTTGGCGACGAGGATTAAACTCTTTTTGTGGTATTTATCACAAATTTTCATCGTGGCGTCAAGAAGATTTTTTTTCTCCGAATTACCATTTTCGTTTAAGGATATGTCGATCTTAGGCAAAATTCAAGAATTTAAGTTGGGGACGGAGAATTGGAGTATTTATTCCGAGCGGCTGGAGCAATATTTTATTGCAAACGATATTATGGCGGATAAAAAAGTCCCGGTTTTATTAACGGTAATAGGAACCGAGGGATATGAGTTATTACATAATCTGTGCTCACCGGTGAAACCTTCTGAAAAATGTTATGATGAGTTGACAAAAATATTAACCGATCATCTATGCCCGAAACCATCCGTAATTGCGGAGAGATATAAATTACGCCAGAGAAGGCAGGAGAAAGGAGAAACCGTCGTGCAGTACATTGCAGCTTTAAAGAAGTTAGCGTCAACGTGCGATTACAACGTTAACCTAGAAGAACAGCTTAGGGATCACCTTGTCTGGGGAATCGCAAATGAAACAACCAGGCAGCGTCTGTTTGCGGAACGTGCTTTGACCTATCAGCAGGCAGTGGAAATAGCGATTTCGTTGGAAGCAGCGATGAAAAATGCAACCATAATGGAATCCAATGGTTTAACGCAGTCAGTTGAAGCCGTACACCGCGTGGCAACCGACAGGAAGCCAAAATGTCAAGTCTGCGGCTGGCGAAATCATCAAACGAAGAATTGTAAGTACAAGGATAAGATTTGCAATATTTGTCACAAAAAAGGACACTTAGCTAGCGTGTGTAAAAGTAAAAATAGTTCAAACGCAAAAGATAGTAATCATTATATAACAGAGGTCGCAGATGAAACAACTGAAATTTATGATGACATTGATAATGCTAATATTTATAAAATAAAATCTGATTTAGAGAAGCCATTTTACGTACCAGTATTGATTGAAAAACAATTAATTAAAATGGAAATTGATACCGGGTCAGCTATATCGGCTATTTCGGAATCAGTTTTCAAGCAAAAATTTGCTAATTTGGAATTACACCCTGTAAATCAGCTTTTTACGGGATATACAGGAGAAAAAATTAAACCTATTGGTCTTATTAAAGTTAGGGTTATCTATGGAACAATGTCCGAACTCTTAAATTTGTTTGTGATTGCAAATGGGGGTCCTCCACTGTTAGGTAGAACATGGCTACAAAAATTAAAAATCAATATTTTTTCGATTAATTGCTTAAAAGAGGATCATTTAGACCATTTGTTTCAAAAGTTTAAAGATGTATTTACATCTGGTTGTGGTACTTTTAATAAAGGTACTATACAATTATATATTAAAAAAGATTCCAAGCCAGTATTTGTTAAAGCCAGGCCGGTACCTTTTGCCTTACGAGGAAAAATTGAACAGCAGTTAAAATTTTTAATTGAGGAAGGTATTTTGGAGCCGGTACAAAGTAGTGATTGGGGAACACCGATTGTCCCTGTGTTAAAGAAAGATTCATCAGTGCGGATCTGTGGAGATTTTAAGATCACACTGAATCCCTGTTTACTAGTAGACAGATACCCGTTACCTCGTATTGAGGATATTCTTGCTAAATTAGATGGGGGTCTTTCTTTTAGCGTAATCGATCTTAAGCACGCGTATCAGCAAATTCCCTTAGATCAGGATTCTAGGAAATACGTGACAATAACTACGCACTTGGGACTTTTTCGCTACGTTAGACTTCCGTATGGCATTAGTTCTGCACCTGGAATATTTCAGAGAATTGTAGACCAGTTATTTCAAAATATTCCGGGAGTAATAGTCTATTTAGATGACATACTAGTAACTGGAAAATCGGTTTCCGAACATGCAGAAAATTTGGATAAAGTATTTACGATTTTAAAAGATAGTGGACTCAAAGTAAATAAATCTAAATGTCAATTTTTTAAAGAGTCTGTCTCATATCTGGGTTTTATAATCGATAAGTGTGGATTACGCACAGCACCGGATAAAGTTGAAGCGATTCGTAATGCACGGAATCCTTCGAATGTTACCGAGTTAAAGAGTTTTTTAGGACTTGTAAATTTTTACGGGAAATTTATTCCTAATATAAGTACCATTTTGGCACCTTTATACCATTTATTACGTAAAAATACGAAATGGTGTTGGAATAAGGATTGTGAATCTGCTTTTAAAAAAATAAAAGATAGTTTAATGTCGGACCGTATTCTTTGTCACTTCGATAATGATTTACCGATTCATTTATACTGTGATGCCTCCGCTTATGGTTTAGGTGCGGTTATTGCACATAAATTTCCAAACAATGATATTAAACCAATAGCGTTTGCATCACGAACCTTGAATAAAGCTGAGCAACGTTACTCACAAATTGATCGAGAATCATTAGCTCTAATTTTTGGAATAAAAAAATTCAATCAATACTTGTATGGGCGACATTTTTATTTATTCACAGACCACAAGCCTTTAATTTATGTATTTAATTCAAAAAAAGGCATTCCGACTATGACAGCGAATCGACTGCAACGCTGGGCTTTATTTTTATCTGGTTATGACTATGAAATTAAATACCTAGAAGGCAAACAAAACGTTTTGGCCGACTCGCTGTCACGTTTACCTTTAAATATATCAGAAAACAATGAGGGTAATAATATCAGCTATATTAACTATGTCGAAGAATTTATAAATTATAGAAATGTGGCTGATCAAACGAGAAAAGATATTGTTTTGAGCAAAGTATGCAATGCCTTGGAAAACGGTTGGCCTGATATTTCCGAGGAACTCAAACCCTTCTATATTAAAAGAGATGAGCTTTACGTAGATAGTAATTGTTTAATGTGGGGGTTCAGAATTGTAATTCCTAAAAAGTTAATCCCTAATGTTTTAAATATTTTGCATGAGACACATATGGGCATCGTAAAGACCAAGCAGATGGCAAGGTCATATGTTTGGTGGCCTTCCATCGACAAGGACATCGAAAATATATGTCAGTCATGCACATCTTGTCAATCAGAAAGAAGCTCACCAGAAAAATGTACTAATTTTCCATGGGAATGGCCGGGTAAGCCCTGGCATCGCATACATGCTGATTTTTTGCATCTTTTTAATAAAAATTATTTAATAATGATTGATGCACACTCGAAATGGATGGAGGTAGTACAAATGTCTCAAACTACTGCACTATGTACTATAAAAGCTTTTCGAGATATTTTCGCGCGTTTTGGGTTGCCTTACCAGTTAGTAACTGATAACGGACCTCCATTCAGTTCGAGTGAGTTTAAAAAATTTACAACTATGAATGGTGTTAAGCATATTTTTTCAGCGCCCTACCACCCCTCCAGTAATGGCGCCGCTGAGAATGCAGTAAGGAATTTTAAACATGCTGTCAAAATTGCTGTAAAGGACGATGTAGATATTGATCAAGCAGTCAGTAACTATTTGTTAACTTACAGAAACTCTGTTCATTCTACAACTAATAAGAGACCTGCAGAGTTAATGTTTAATAGACCTTTGAGATCTCGTTTAGATTTATTAAAGCCAAATATTACACAAGACGTACTTAATGCGCAAAGTAAACAAATTAAAAACAAGCGTAACTCAATTAGAGAATTTGAAATTGCTGATAACGTTTTGGTAAAGAGTTACGAGCCTAATAGAGAAACTTGGCAAAACGCAAAGATATTAGAAAGAACAGGGCCAGTTTCATATAAGGTTCAAACAGATGACCAAAAAGTCATTCGTCGGCATTCTGATCAAATTATCAAGCGTCGCTCAACGGCAGTGTTGACAGCACCAACCCTTTCTGACAGCATTGTAATGCCAGAGCATTCTAACAGCGCCCCTGTAACAGTTGACACCGATGTTAACAGTACCAGTGGCACTGCGAATGTAGATCATACTGTAGACGGGTCTGTGGAGTGCAGATATCCGAAAAGAACGCCTAAACCCATTGACCGGTTTACATATGACAAATAATATAGAAATTAATTATTTATGGTTTGAGATAATTGGTAGATGTATATTGATTTTTGTTTGTGTTCTCGTTAATATTATTTTCTTAGGAAGAAGGAATGTGATGTTTTAAGTTGATTAATTATATAAAAGTCATTACCAATTATGTAATTATATTTCTAGTTAAAAATTCTTGAAATAAAATAAACCAGTATAGTTTTGTCAAGCGAATAAGTATTATTTCTACCTATTCCTATTATTATAAAACTTAATACATATTAGT
Organism: Mongoloraphidia duomilia; assembly: GCA_039654895.1. Lineage (NCBI taxonomy): Eukaryota > Metazoa > Arthropoda > Insecta > Raphidioptera > Raphidiidae > Mongoloraphidia > Mongoloraphidia duomilia. Next base: position 19,586,660 of record CM077524.1, read on the forward strand.
TAGATTTAATTTTCAGAAAAAAATTTCAAACTTTAAAATGAATCTTGAATTTTTTTTTTATTATCTGGTCTTTTTTTAACTGATTTTTTTGGGTACGTGATCGAGAAATTTCAAGTAAATGTTTTTAAACTTACCCACTAACGTTGCTATACCGCATACTGATACTCTACGTCCCTTTGTTAAGTGATCATAAATATCAGAGTAATCTGTTACTCGAACGTTGATTTTGTATCTTCCATCCGTTATGGAACCAACCAGTTAGCTTTCTGGTTGTTTGTGGATTGTTGCTTGATGTAGTCATCAATGACCAAATGAATTGTATGATTAGTAGAATGTTCTAAAAGTTTACATAAAATATGTATCTTACCAATTAAGCCATCATGTTCGTGGTACTGTAGTGGCTTGATCAGGATTGTCAACTTCTGCTTGTATTTCTGTATGAGACGTTACGGTCATTAACTTACTTTAATTTGAGAAGCAATTCAGATTTCTAGTGTCGATCCTTTTTACACAAATTTTAGAAAAAAAATTGTCTAAAATAAAAAATTGACGAAACGTACCTGTTGGATTCAGAGCATATAGTGCCCAAATAACCATTTCAACTTTTTCAAGTGTTTAATAAGACATTATTTGAAAATTAGAAATAATTTTTAATTAAAAATCTAAATTTATTTTTGACAGTTTATAATATTTTACAGAAACAATTTTTTTTTTCAAAATAAACAACTTGACCGTTGCCATGATTTTACATTATAAATTGATTTTACACGTGTTATATATCGACCAATCACATCGCCGGAATCTGATGTTACTTTGAGTTTTCTATAGTAGGATTAAAATTAACTGTCAAAAATTTAGATATATCAATATATTACGTCATCAACTGGTTTGTTTTTAGTGTTTCCATAACATAAAGAAAGAGATTTATCGGAAGTTAGCACGTTAAATTAACACACATATAAACTGAAAATAACTTTTAAAAATATCGTGCCGCGTGACGTCACCCGGACTGAAAACTGAATTTCTTGGAGAATTGTCAAATTAAAACTTCGAAGTAGCATAACCTCTTGCATAACTTTGTTGTTTTTAAAGATATTTCAAAAATTCTTCCGCATTAATTTTGTAATTTTTAGAACTATGATTTAGACAAAGACAAAAAAAAGTGAAAATTCCTAATTGCAAATTGTTTAAAAAAATATCAAAAATCAAAAATTTTTGGGGGCTGAGCGTCAACCTGGCATCCGGATTTGTTTTTGATTTTAAAGCACTTTGTAGGTGAACTAATTAGAAAAAATTAGCTGCACAATTCAGCACAATGCGAGCACAATTGAATGAGCTAGAAAAACATCAAAAATCCTAAATTTTCGGGGGCTGAGTGTCAACTTTGCCCCCGGATTTGTTTTTTATTTTAAAGCACTTCTCAGGTGAGTTAAGTCCAAAAAATTATCAGCACAATTGGAGCACTATTGAATGAGCTAAAAAACAACAAGAATCTAAAATTTCCGGGGGCTGAGTGTTAACCTGGCTCCCGGATTTGTTTTTGATTTTTAAGTACTTTGCAGATGAGTTGAATTGAAAAACCTAGCAGCACAATTCAGCACTATTCGAGCACAATTATTGAATGATCTAAAAGAAATATCAAAAATCAAAAATTTTCGGGGGCTGAGCGTCAACCTGGTATCCGGATTTGTTTTTGATTTTAAAGTACTTTGTAAGTGAACTAATTAGAAAAAATTAGCTGCACAATTCAGCACAATGCGAGCACAATTGAATGAGCTAAAAAACATAAAAAAAATCCTAAATTTTCGGGGGCTGAGTGTCAACTTAGCCCCCGGATTTGTTTTTGATTTTTAAGCAATTTGCAATTGAGCACAATTGAAAAAATTAGCAGCACAATTGAGTACAATTCGAGCACAATTGATTTCTCAAAAACAATTTAAAAAAAAACTCGGGTCGCAGTGACAAACCCTGCCGACAATATAGTGTATTTGCTAATACAGGCATTGTGGCATTATTATGTGAACAGTGAACTTAAGTTTGTTTTTTGACGAAATAAAAAATTTAACCCCTTAATACATCCCTTAAAATAATTAAATTTTTCTAAATTTCAATATTAGACATGGATTTTATCAGTACAACATCTGCACCAAATTAAATACACCCTTCCATAAGTAAATCCGTATCAACAAACTAGTGTTTTCATAAAATTTGAAAGTCCGGTCCTGTCGGGCCGATTTTATTAAAATTTTAGCAGCACATTTTAATCTCTACTAAAGAGTTAAATTTCAATTTTGAAACAATTCTGACAAATTTTTTGGTATTTTTGGGCCCAAAAACTTTTTGGAACCCCTAAATACAATCCTGAAAATGGTCCGATCGGGCCCATTTTAAATAGACTTCGTGCGGTGATGGGTTCCAATGTGTGTACCAAATTTCGTTTCAATCGATTAAGTCTGTCGAGAGTTATCGTGTACATATATATATATATATATATAAACATTTTAAAAAATGGTGCCAAATTGTTCAGGAGGCTATGAAACGTCGAGAAATTTTGGTCCGACCCCTAGGTCCCGCCATCCGACCGACGCCAATAGTGTATGTGCCATATTATGGCAAATACACTAATATAAGGTCGGGAGCCAGGTTGACTTATCTGTCAATACCATGGTATGCGAACGTAAGTACCTTGATTTTAGTAAGTCATAAAGTCCGTGCGGACCGTGCCATGCTTTCATATCTCATCAAATGCGGTTTCGATGAATCACTATGTTTAATAATAAATAGTAATACAACAACATTGGACAAGTCTAGACTTGCTTGTTTTCGTACGTAAAATTATCAAGCGCGTGGTTCGCGCCCTAGGTTGCCAGATTTCTCTAAAAAACGGCACCGTGGCGGAGATATGCCATTCAGTGCAAAAAATGAGCATTTGATTTTAATTTTTTTTTTTATTACTTAAAAATAATCAACGAAGTAAAAAAGTCGCAGTCTCATAAATTACTTGCTCTCATAAATTAAAGTATTCTTTCAGAACAGAAAAATTATTATCTTCTATCCATGATGAATCCATAAAACACAAAAAATTATCATCAAGTCTCATTCAGGTGCATGCAATCGCACGCGTGTAGAGTTGACCCCCCCCCCCCAAATGTGATTTTTTAGAAAATGTCTATTGCAATCGTTTGATAGTCGTTAGACGGGGTTTGACGGACAACGATTAACGTTTGACGGACTTTAGTTTAGTAGTTATTGATGTTTTTATTTTTTGTGTGTAGGGTTGCCCCCCCCCCCAAATGTGATTTTTTAGAAAATGTCTATTGCAATCGTTTGATAGTCGTTAGACGAGGTTTGACGGACAACGATTAACGTTTGACAGACTTTAGTTTAGTAGTTATTGATGTTTTTATTTTTTGTGTGTAGGGTTGGCCCCCCCAAATGTGATTTTTTAGAAAATGTCTATTGCAACTTTTATATTAGAAATCGTGTCCATCGTGATTATAATAAAATTAAGGAAAATCGCAGGATAGTGGACAAATATTTGATTTATTAAATTAAATGTACGACGTTTCGTTTATATATTTAAACTTTTTCAAGTACACAAAAATAACAATATTTATGAAAATTAATATTAATTACTAACCATAGCAATTAACATAAGATAGGGTACATAAGACAAAAACATGGTAACATGGTAACAAATTATGTTGACTAAAACTTTTTAACAATCAATAATAATAATAATACAAATTTTAGTATAATTTCATAACATAATTGTACTGACTACTTAAATTTTGAGTGTCTGTTCTATAATTGATTGAATTGTTTTTTCTAATAAAACACATTTCACTGATATTGCGTTTCTTCCAATTTGACTCTTTATCTAATATTTTAACTTCATTGAAAAGAAATTTATGCCCAGTGTCGAAATGATGAGATGACAACGCCGTCTTATTATCACTTAATAAGTTTATGTTTCTACAGTCCATTTTGTGCTGATAAATTCTATTTTTTAATAACTGTTTGGTTTGTCCCACATAACACTTATTACATTCACAAGGTATTTTATAAATAATATTAGATTGATGTGAGTTAGGCGTCTTATCTTTAAGTCTTGTGAATAACTTATTCAATTTATTTAAGTTATAAAACACCAACTTAATATTTGTGTTAGAAAATAATCTGTTGATCTTATAGGACAAGTTCTTCACAAATGGAAATCTAACGTAAAACTTGGTAGACTTAGTTCTTTCATCCACAGTATCCAACGTGTTATTTAGGTGATTTTGGTCCTCTATAAACTTATCAACGCATTGATGTATAAAGTTGACAGGGTAATTATTAGCTTTTAAGATATTTTCAACTTTCTTAAAATTGTCCTTATGGTAGTCTTGGTGACTTAATTTTGTTACCCTGTGTAACAAGCTTTTTATAACACTAATTTTCTGCTGTACTGGATGGTTTGATCGAAAATTCAGAAGCCTGCCTGAATGGGAAGGTTTCATATACCAATTCGTTTTTAATTCTCCCGAAGCTGAGCGTGTTACTAAGGTGTCCAAAAATGGAATTGATTTATCAACTTCTTTCTCCATAGTGAATTGAATCTTTTCATTAAACTGATTGAACCTTTGTAATAAATCATCAATTTTATTTTCGGAATTTTATATGGTAAAGTTTCCAGTACTTTGGAAACAACGTAATCCATCACGATGTTAGCTAAAACTGGACTTGCTGGGTTTCCCATTGCGCTGCCGTCAAGTTGAAGGTAGAAATTATTATTGTAGCTAAAATAACTTGTGTCAAAACAAAAACAAATAAGTTCAACGAGCAAATCAAAAGTTATGTTGACTTTCTTTGACCACGTGAGCCAATTTTCTTTAACAATTTTTAAGACCAATTCTTTAGGTATATTAGTGAAAAGGGAGGTTACATCTAATGACACCAGATTGTAATTCGGATCCAACTTAATTCCTTTTAAAGACTCTACAAAGCAATATGAGTTCTTCACGTTATGTTTAAAGTCTATAATTAACGGACTTAATAATTGATGTAAACATTTCGCTAATTTATAACAAGGAGATCCAATGCAATTCACTACAGGTCTTAGTTTACAACCTTGTTTATGAACTTTTCTCAAGCCATAAAGTTTTGGTGGAACTGCATTATGTGTTTTTAATTGTTTCTCGGTATCTTTGTCAATGAGATTTTTCTCCTTCATCTTGGATACTAAAACATTACTTCTATTTTGGAATTGAGTAGTAGGATCTTTTTTCAGCAATTTATATGTAGAAATATCTTCTACCATTGTTTTCATTACCGTAGTGTACTCATCTTTTTCCATAATTACAGTGCTATTACCTTTATCTGCTCTTGATACAATTAAATGCTGATTGTCTTTGAGAAATGTTTTTGTTGATTTATAGTCTTTCAGGATACTTCTGTTGTCTTTATCACACTTATTAGACTTGTAAAAATTATGAATCACATTAATGGCTCTTGATCTTAAATTATTTTTCTCTTCTGCCAATGTTGTTGCTTCTGCACCTTCTATATCAAGAAAATCAAACCCATATTCTAAATCTTTAATTAACACATGTGAAGGAACTTGCTTGTTTGTAATTGGTATTCCAAAATTTGGTTCCAGACATAAGATCCTCTTCACATCCTCTGGTAACTGAGTATTGGTAAAATTGTAGATACAAGATTTTTCATGAGTGTTCGTAAGAATTGGTGATCTATCTTGACTTAAGTTATTAAGCTTATTGATGTTCAACTGTTTTATTCTTTTAAATTCTAATTCGTACTTTCTGTTCTTCAAAATTTGACATTCATTAAACAAGTCTGTTGGAATTAATACTTTTAATGACTCACTGAGTCTATGATTTACTGATCCCAGTTTTTTAATTTTCCATATTGTTATTTTAATTTCTAGGTTTAATATCCTTCTTGAAAAATCCTTACTAAGTTTTTCAGCTTCTTTTTTGAACGGGTGTAATTCACATAACAGCGAATCAATACTTTTCTGATTATTGGTTATGTGCTTGGGGTAAACTCCATGATATCGGCATTGTAAAAGAAAAATACGTCTATTATTAAAATTTGCTAGTTTTTTTGATGAGTTAAACCATTCTTTAATTATCTTACGTACCTGTTGTCCATAATTATCGCCAATGTAGTTAAGAAAACCCCACGGTTGAAAATTTATATTAGAAATCGTGTCCATCGTGATTATAATAAAATTAAGGAAAATCGCAGGATAGTGGACAAATATTTGATTTATTAAATTAAATATACGACGTTTCGTTTATATATTTAAACTTTTTCAAGTACACAAAAATAACAATATTTATGAAAATTAATATTAATTACTAACCATAGCAATTAACATAAGATAGGGTACATAAGACAAAAACATGGTAACATGGTAACAAATTATGTTGACTAAAACTTTTTAACAATCAATAATAATAATAATACAAATTTTAGTATAATTTCATAACATAATTGTACTGACTTGATTTTCGCTTATAACTTCTAAACGGAAGCAGCACAAAACTTTTTATTTACGGCAAAATTTGGCACAAAACTAGAAAAGTACTCTGACAAAAAAATTCCAAATTTTAAAACGGCCCCCCGAGACATGCATGAGTAGAAAAAAAACTTGATTTTCGCTTATAACGTCTAAACGGAATCAGCACAAAACTTTTTATTTACGGCACAATCGGCACAATCGTCGAACTTTTTTTAGAATACGTTACAAGAATTTATAAATAGACTGTAAACTTGTTTTTGTACAGATTTTAATAATTTAAAGCATACCCGCAATTAAAAGGCAATCTAATGAAATATTCCAAGACAGATCACGTGCTCCTCATGGTCTAACGGCTAGACTTTTGTCATCTAATCACCTCATTGACAATTTGTTCAATGAATCGGCGGCAATATGAAGACTAGATCGGACATGCAACAGATTACTGAAGATGACGGACTCTGGTGATGTCAGGGTTGTGTTATGTGTAAATATTTTATCTTACTTTTTATAGAGTTACAAATCAAACTATCAATTACTCTTTCTTCGAAAGTCGTTCACGACCTTCTTGTAGTTAACTTAGCAGTGGAATAAAGACTAAAGTGCGTATATACTAAAATCTTCAGAATTAAGCCATACACAAATACCTACTTTCTCTTTTCTTTGTATAGGTAAAAATGTGCAGTTATGATTTACGCGCCTTCTGCAGGATTAAAAATGTTTTGAGTTTTAACTTTCGTGTATACCTAGGTATAATATAGCTCCTGATTTACGATATCCCGCTTTACAAGTTCTCGGACTAAATAGTACGAGTTCTTTTTTCGAATATAAAGCACGGTCGTATAATATACAGGCCTAGAAAGTGTAATACTGATATGTAGTCCAAGCGGCAGGTAATAAATGAAGGGGGTTACCTGGAAAGTATTCCGAAGTTAGTGATATTTTGGTGTGTTGTTTGCGGGTACTCTGTGGAGTAAAATCTGAGTTTTCGACCTCGAGAACCCTGTGCTAACGTGGGGGAAGCCGAAAAACCACGAAATTTTACCACCTTTTTTGCTTTTTTCGAAATCTCTCAGAAACAGTCGACTTAAACAATTTTTTCATTATCTAATGTTTTAAAGAGGATTACATTTCCTACAATTTTCATTCCCACAACTTTACTGTGGTATAATGGTAAGCACGCTGCAGCTTCTTGAAAATCACCCGCTCGGTTTTTTGTAGCCTTGGTAACCAATGTGTAACATGTGTATTTTCAATTTAAAATTCGATGAAGAACAAAATAAATAAAACTATTGAAAAGAACATTACATTTTAACCATTGTTACCAAGGCTACAAAAAGCCGAGGGGGTGATTTTCAAAAAGCTGCAGCGCGCTTACCATTAGTACCACAGAAAAGTTGTGGGAATGAAAATTGAAGAAAATGTAATCCTCTTTAAAACATTACATAATAAAAGAATTGCTTAAGTCGACCGTTTCTGAGAGATTTCGAAAAAAGCAAAAAAGATGATAAAATTTCGTGGTTTTTCGGCTCCCCCCACGTTAGCACAGGGTCCTCGAGGTCTAAAACTCAGATTCTACTCCACAGAGTACCCACAAACAACATACCAAAATATCATTAACTTCGGAATGATTTCCAGGTAAAAAGTACCTGACTGCTGGACTAATGGTTAGTATTGATGGAGGTAGATCGCCTATTGAAAACTGAAAGCCTGAGCCAATAAGACAAGGATATCATAGGAAGGCAAAACAAAACTGGCGTGAAGGGCCATTTGTAAGACAAGGAAAGCATATGAAGGCAAAAACAAAACTGGCTTTAAATTTCAATAATTCTTACCCCCACTCTGGAGCAGTGTCTATAAGACCGTTGTATCAAGTATCAACGAAATTAAAAATATTATTCCCTAAATAATAATATAGAACTAGTGGCCCTGTCCGGCTTCGCCCGGGTGCAACACACTACTCACTCGCTTTGCTCGTTCACTTGAATATTATAATTACATTATCAGCACAAAATGGACTGTAGAAACATAAACTTATTAAGTGATAATAAGACGGCGTTGTCATCTCATCATTTCGACACTGGGCATAAATTTCTTTTCAATGAAGTTCAAATATTAGATAAAGAGTCAAATTGGAAGAAACGCAATATCAGTGAAATGTGTTTTATTAGAAAAAACAATTCAATCAATTATAGAACAGACACTCAAAATTTAAGTAGTCAGTACAAAATTATATTATGAAATTATGCTAACTTTAGTATTATTATTATTGATTGTTAAAATTTATAGTCAACATAATTTGTTACCATGTTTTTGTCTTATGTACCCTATCTTATGTTAATTGCTTTAGTAATTAATATTAATTTAAAATTTTCATAAATATTGTTATTTTTATGTATGTACTTGAGAAAGTCAAAATCTATAGACGAAACGTCGTACATTTAATTTAATAAATCAAATTATTTTGTCCACTATCCTGCGATTTTGCTTAATTTTATTATAATCACGATGAACACGATTTCTAATATAAACTATAATTTCTAGCATTGACTCTACAGAATAGCGCCATAAGTTTCATAATAACAATTAAAATAATAATAATGAAATACTTTCAACGAAAAACACTCAATTATTTATTTAAAATTAGAAGTCGAATATCTAAAAATCCAATATGGCGTCCGTAAGAAAAAATTAAGTTTGTATAAGTAGTAAAGTACTATCCCGAAAACCAATGAATTAAAAAAATTGCGCACTACGTCATTCTGTTCTTCGTAAAAAGTTGTCCTAGGGATGTTCAAATAGTTTTTCGATACGTTCAATACTTAAAAAGTTACTGTCGATTTTAGAATTTGGCTATTTTAACGTTTTAAAAAACTGCGCGAATTCATTTGTTTTCTCGGCGAATTCTTAAATTGTGTTTCAAAGACCACCAACAGCTAAAGTTATTTGGGCCTAGCGCCAATTCATATTTTCAATTCATTATTTTTTTAATAATAAATTGAAAATCCAATTGACACTTTTACCAGCTCTCGGGCTAGAACCCGGGAACTGGGGCCTTGTAATAAAGGAACCATAGCAACGTCATGTAAACAGAACATTGCTACACTCCCGGCTATTCTCAAGCCCGACGAATTCTTAATATTATATATGTACAGTCTGTGTGTCCCACTTAAGAACTTACCACCCTCGTAACCGATTTTCGTAAACTTTTTTTGTTGGATAGATCTCTGAAAAAGGCTTTAAACGCATGTGTCACTTGTTTTGACAACTAAACCCATGACCAACTGTGATCTCTTTTTGGGGTCGAAATTTCGAGAAGTACTATACTAGGGATTTTTTAGAAAAATTCTGATGACGGATTCTTATTGAGGATCACCTGAAACCCAACTATACCCATTTTTATCGTTTTTAAATAAAGGGAGTCCGTGCTGAGACATTTTTTAATTTTTTGATAACAAAAAAAGTGACGCGCATTAAACCCATTTAGTGGATATTTTAATAACACCGAATGCTTCCCAAGCAACAACTAAATTTACCACAGTAGTCCAGCAAAAACGTACGCCAAAATTAACAAAATCTTTAATTTTAGATGGAAAATTAGCTGTCTACAAATTGAACGCATTTTTATTGTATTTTTCAATCTTTGTTTTCCATGGCATACTTAACGTATGATACTTTGCTTAATTAATAGAATTTATAGTGTTTATCAGGGGAGGTATTATCAGCGGTATTTTGACTTACTCTTTATAAGAAAAAGTGAAAATATGAACTGGGGTATTTTTCTAAGATTTAAGCAGAATTATTATTAAAATAAGTACTATTAAAATATCCACCAAATGGGTTTGTTATCAAAAAATTAAAAAATGTCCCAGCACGGACACCCTGTATTTAAAAACGATAAAAATGGGTATAGTTGGGTTTCAGGTGATCCTCAATAAGAATCCGTCATCAGAATTTTTCTAAAAAAATCCCTATAGCCCAAGAGTCAGCGACACATTTTAGTGACCAGTAGTACCAAGGATGATTCTTACCTACATGTTAGCTCTGGTATGGTACATAAAGGAAACGACCTTCAGCTGCCATTTCCAGGGTGGATGCCAGAGTACTAGAGCCGCCCCCCGCGTTGGAAATCGTAAAAAAAATTAATAGTACCAAAGCTGAAAATTTTTGTATACATTATTTATGATAATAAATGATAAAAAATCACCTTCAGCTGCAAAAATACTTGTGGAAAATGCTTCAGCTGCGCGTATAAACACGTGTGAAAATCCAGTCAAATGGTCGCAGCTGAAAGTCGTTTCCTTTAAATACTAGGTATACAAAAGCTTACATATAGGTGAAAATCAGCCTTGGTAAAATGACTACCCTCAAAATGCCCCTGGCTCTCGTACTACTAGTAGTACTTCTCGAAATTTCGACCCCAAAAAGAAATCACAGTTGGCCATGGGTTTAGTCGTCAAAACAAGTGACACATGCGTTTAAAGCATTTTTCAGAGATCTATCCAACAAAAAAAAGTTTACGAAAATCGGTTGAAAAATGCAAATTTTACGAGGGTGGTAAGTTCTTATGTGGGACACACTGTAGATATACGTATTCACAAAATAATGTAGTGCACCAGAAATGACGACACTGAACGAAAATTACACACTGTATTACATATAATACATTTTTGAACAATCTGTAGGCTCTGTAGGTTACTAAAAATAAAATTATTTAACAGCCGTCAAAAACTGACAGTTAAAATTTACTTTTTCAAGACTGATTTTTCGGGATATAATAATAAATTTTTATCGTAAATTGTAAAATGATTTGATTTTCATAAAAACATTTTGTAAAAAAATGCGTTCACATTTTATATCAAAAAGAAAATCTGACAGTTTAAAATATAATATTATTATATTATTGCTTATTGGTAATAACAAAAGTTCTAATTCTTTTACATTCTTTAAATTATACCCGTATATAGGTAATACTTGCCTTACAATTATCTAAAAAATAATGCTTTAATCAAAATACAGAAATAATTATTATTAGTTGAAAAATTAAAAAATCGTTTTGTTAGAAAAAAACAAGCATGAAAACATAATTATCGCAAAATAAATCATTGTTACTTATAATACATATCTTCAGCTTTAATTTGATCACCTATAAAGTGCAGATATCACTTTTCAAAACTTAAATATTAACGTGTTGAATTTTAATGTCCATGTTATATATGACGATAATCAAATTATTGTGGGATACGGACGATGAAAAAACAAAAATTGAATTTCTAATTTAGCAACGTTTCGTTAATCAATGTTAACTTCTTCAGGCATCTATAAATGTGTAACAAATGCATAAATAATTACAAATAATGTACAGAAATATAGAAATTTAACCTAACTTATAAATTATAATAATTTTAAGTAGGTACCTTAGATGTATAAATTTTTGTTTTGTCCAAATTTAGATTTAGCCGTAGACATTATTTGTATACGTGTTAATGGAAACATTAATTCAGAATGTATGTAAAATGAAAACACTGCTTTTTGAATAAAACTGTGCACTGGATTTCACCATGTGTTAGAATTTTTTTTAGCAAAGAAACTTTTAAGAAAAATTTTTTAATTGTATTTAAGTGTAAATGTTAGATGTTGTCGCCATCTATCCATGGTTTTATTTTTTTTTTTTTTTACTATTGTCATTATGTTGTGGACAGCATAGGTTAGAACCAATTTTATTTAGTTTTATTTAACATTAATTTATAGCTATTAAGTAAATCCATGTATATAGAGCTTAGGCTGTTGGTATCCGATCTTAAGTTTACTGTATCATGTAGTTTGATGTGTATCATTTCGCTAATATTCCGTTTTTGCCAATTTTCTTCATAGTCAACGATTGTTGTCATGTCAAATTTAAAATTATGGCCTGTGTTGAAATGGTGAGTAGATAGCGCTGTTTTATCCTTTTTGCAGTAATTAGCATTCTTACAATCTGATTTATGTTGGCTGATTCTCTTCTCAAGTTTTTGTTTTGTTTGCCCAATGTAGTATTTATTACAAGAGCAGGGTATTTTATATACTAAGTTGGATCTCTGTGTTCTCTCTGTTTTATCTTTCATTGTACTGTATAAGGATCTAATTTTATGTAGATTATAAAATCCCAATTTACAATCGGTTTGTTTAAAGCAGTCATTAATACTTTTTGAAAGATGTTTAATATACGGGAATCTGCTGTATTTGTAGTCAGGTCTATCTTTGATGGTATTAGAATCTATTCTTGACTTCGTTGCGTCTAAACATTTGTTTATTAACTTAATTGGATAATTATTCTTAAGTAATATTGTTTTAGCTTTATAAACACTATGAAATTGGTTATTTCCATGACTAAGACGAACTGCTCGGTCTAGCATCCCTTTAGCAACTCCTATTTTTTGAGAGAGTGGGTGGTATGAGTTGTAATTTAAAATCCTACCTGAGCTCGACGGTTTCGAGTACCACTCTGTTGTTAGGTATCCATTTTAACGTATCTAAAAACGGCAAGTTACCGTTTGTTTCAATCTCCATGGTGAACTGTAGATTTTTGTTTATCGAGTTAAACATCTGAAGTATTTCATGAATCTTCGTTTTTGGAGCAACAAGGAACGTATCGTCTACGTAAACGCTGATGAAGGGAACTTCGAACGGTAATTTCTTTAGAGCTTCGGTTATTATATAATTCATAGCAATACTGGCGAAAACGGGGCTGGCAGGGTTTCCCATACTACAACCTTCAACTTGTGCATATAAATCGTTTTGGAATGTAAAATATCCTGTATCGAAACAATAGTTAACAATGTCGATTAGTAGGTTATGCTGAATCTTGACATCTTTGTTAATTTTCATCCAATCATTTGTTATTATGTCAATTACTAGTTCTTTTCGTACATTTGTGAATAAGGATACTACATCTAATGAAATAATGATAGAATCATCTGGAATTTTTAATGTCTTTATTCGTTCCACGAATTCAAATGAATCTTTTACATTGTGCTTGAACTTCGTGACATACGGTACTAAGAGTTTATGTACAAATGTTATGTATAAACTCTTAGTACCGTATGTCACGAAGTTCAAGCACAATGTAAAAGATTCATTTGAATTCGTGGAATGAATAAAGACATTAAAAATTCCAGATGATTCTATCATTATTTCATTAGATGTAGTATCCTTATTCACAAATGTACGAAAAGAACTAGTAATTGACATAATAACAAATGATTGGATGAAAATTAACAAAGATGTCAAGATTCAGCATAACCTACTAATCGACATTGTTAACTATTGTTTCGATACAGGATATTTTACATTCCAAAACGATTTATATGCACAAGTTGAAGGTTGTAGTATGGGAAACCCTGCCAGCCCCGTTTTCGCCAGTATTGCTATGAATTATATAATAACCGAAGCTCTAAAGAAATTACCGTTCGAAGTTCCCTTCGTCAGCGTTTACGTAGACGATACGTTCCTTGTTGCTCCAAAAACGAAGATTCATGAAATACTTCAGATGTTTAACTCGATAAACAAAAATCTACAGTTCACCATGGAGATTGAAACAAACGGTAACTTGCCGTTTTTAGATACGTTAAAATGGATACCTAACAACAGAGTGGTACTCGAAACCGTCGAGCTCAGGTAGGATTTTAAATTACAACTCATACCACCCACTCTCTCAAAAAATAGGAGTTGCTAAAGGGATGCTAGACCGAGCAGTTCGTCTTAGTCATGGAAATAACCAATTTCATAGTGTTTATAAAGCTAAAACAATATTACTTAAGAATAATTATCCAATTAAGTTAATAAACAAATGTTTAGACGCAACGAAGTCAAGAATAGATTCTAATACCATCAAAGATAGACCTGACTACAAATACAGCAGATTCCCGTATATTAAACATCTTTCAAAAAGTATTAATGACTGCTTTAAACAAACCGATTGTAAATTGGGATTTTATAATCTACATAAAATTAGATCCTTATACAGTACAATGAAAGATAAAACAGAGAGAACACAGAGATCCAACTTAGTATATAAAATACCCTGCTCTTGTAATAAATACTACATTGGGCAAACAAAACAAAAACTTGAGAAGAGAATCAGCCAACATAAATCAGATTGTAAGAATGCTAATTACTGCAAAAAGGATAAAACAGCGCTATCTACTCACCATTTCAACACAGGCCATAATTTTAAATTTGACATGACAACAATCGTTGACTATGAAGAAAATTGGCAAAAACGGAATATTAGCGAAATGATACACATCAAACTACATGATACAGTAAACTTAAGATCGGATACCAACAGCCTAAGCTCTATATACATGGATTTACTTAATAGCTATAAATTAATGTTAAATAAAACTAAATAAAATTGGTTCTAACCTATGCTGTCCACAACATAATGACAATAGTAAAAAAAAAAAAAAATAAAACCATGGATAGATGGCGACAACATCTAACATTTACACTTAAATACAATTAAAAAATTTTTCTTAAAAGTTTCTTTGCTAAAAAAAATTCTAACACATGGTGAAATCCAGTGCACAGTTTTATTCAAAAAGCAGTGTTTTCATTTTACATACATTCTGAATTAATGTTTCCATTAACACGTATACAAATAATGTCTACGGCTAAATCTAAATTTGGACAAAACAAAAATTTATACATCTAAGGTACCTACTTAAAATTATTATAATTTATAAGTTAGGTTAAATTTCTATATTTCTGTACATTATTTGTAATTATTTATGCATTTGTTACACATTTATAGATGCCTGAAGAAGTTAACATTGATTAACGAAACGTTGCTAAATTAGAAATTCAATTTTTGTTTTTTCATCGTCCGTATCCCACAATAATTTGATTATCGTTAAATATTAACGATCAAAGTTATTAGATACTCACAGCGGAAAATGCTTTTTTAGAAAATTGACAAACTTTGAAGGCCTAGATTTTGTGAAATAATTTTTTCAAATTTTTTTTAATGAAGACGTATTTTAAATAATGCCTTTAAATATGCTACCCAAGTATTTATTATTATTTTTTCAATAAATTATTCATATTTCGACGAATTTTATGAAATAATCGAGAATTCATGCATTGCTCCACTTTCAAGTGATACATATATGCAATAATTAAAGTACTCGAAAAATTATTGCAACACACGTATTACTTCGAGAAAATTTTACTTTTTAATGTCCAATTGGTTTTATATCAAGTTATAGCCACTTATGTACAGCGCGCGCGCTCCCGCAAACCTATTCCAGCGTGAGCGGACGGCCGACGTAGAGTAACTTGGAGCGTTAGTTAACAAATTCGCTCAACTTTAATTTGAAAAACACATGTCATATATGTTTCTTTAGTAAAATTTTCTGTTCTTTCCAATGGTGCTGTCAGTTTTTCTTACAAATTGAATTTAAAAAGTTATTCATGAAATATCGTATTTTTGCATCCAAATTGTTTAATAAAAAATTTTCCGCGCAATTTCTCACGGTGGCATTTTGATATTTTGTTCTCCACACCTTTCTGAACACGTTTTAACAAAAATTATGGAGGGCGGATGTGAGGTCTGGGAGGCAACTTTTAGACCAAGCGTCAGGAGAAAGTGAAGCGCAATATAGAGGTGCTAGTTCACCACCACAGCCTCTCCTTTTTCAAGACCGACATGCGCGATGAAGAATCGCACCCTACTCGAGGTGCCCCTGTTTTAACAGAACATGTCGGTTCTATGGGAGTAAACCCAGAAAATAAATCCGCAATCCTAAGGTGGAACCCATCGTGCCTAAAGGATGAATGGCTCTGCGTTAGTGTAGTCGATAACGATGGCTCCGAATACCAGGCGACCTTCGGATGCACTTAGCCTTACTTTCGTATGCGGGGCTCTACGGAAGTGGACAGATTATTTCCCTAGCTTCTCGTGGGAACCATATGGACCTAGAAAACCGAGAAACCATGGCATCGGAAGGCTGATGATGGGCGACATCATTAAGTGCCTACAAATAAACCTCCACCATGCTAAAGCTGCATCTGACGTGCTTTCATGGAGGTTTATTCGAGAAGAATTGGACCTGGCACTAATCCAAGAGCCATAGCTGGTAGCCAACAATGTTAGGGGTCTACAGACCCAGCTAAGTAAATTAATATATTGCAGCGGCTGTGAAAATCCTAGAGCCGCCATAATGATTAACAAACGAATAAATTGTACTCCTTTTTCTAGATTTATTCAACGCGACATCGCTGCAGTGATAATAGATACAACACCTAGGGGAGGAAGGCTTAAGGTTGCAATAGCCTCAGCCTACTTCCCTGAGGCTGACTCATCACCTCCAGAGGCGGTAGCCGACTTCATTATTCACTGTAAAAGAATGAACCTACAATTCATTATTGGGTGCGATGCAAATGCCCATCATACGCTATGGAGCAGCACAAACATCAATAAAAGAGGTGAGGAACTCCTTGAATATTTGTTAACTAGTAATATTGACATTATAAATAAGGGAGGCAAACCTACTTTTATTAATGCAATTAGGGAAGAAGTTCTTGACCTAACACTGGCTAGCCCTGCTTTCGTAGATAGGGTTAAAAATTGGCACGTGTCTGCCTATGCATCCCTATCGGACCATATGCATATTAGATTCGATCTGGAAGTAAAAACCCATATAATAGAGGCACATCGGAATCCTAGACTTACCGATTGGGATACTTTTCGTAGTATCTTAAAGTCCAAGGATAGGATAAAACCGGGTAAAATAGAGTCTCTAGAAGCTCTTGACGATGCCTCTTATAAACTAAGGGACCGTATTTATAACACCTTTGAAGAAAGCTGCCCATTAAAGCAGACAAGATTGAATAGGGACGTACCCTGGTGGAATAAAGGATTAAGCCTACTTCGCCAAAACGCTAGGAAACTCTTTAATAGGGCTAAAATCACCCAAAACTGGGATGAATACAGAAAAGCGCTTACAGAGTACAACAATGAATTGAGGAAATCTAAGAGAAGGTCATGGAGAACGTTTTGCGAAGGTGTTAATAATACACACACTGCGGCACGACTACATAAAGTCCTAGCGAAAGATCACTCAAATGGTATAGGTCAGCTAGTTAAAACTGACGGCAACCTCACTGAATCCGAAGGGGAGACAATTCAAGTTTTACTTGAAACACACTTCCCAGGTTCAAAAGTGATACACAATGACTACCCAACAAGTATGGGCTATTCAGAGGGGACTAAAAGACCTCAGACCCACACCTACAAAATGGCTGGTAAAATATTTACCCCGGGTAAAGTCAAATGGGCTATAAAATCATTCAAACCCTACAAATCCCCAGGTGGGGACGGAATCTATCCAGCATTCCTCCAGCAAGGAATAGAGATCATTATAGCGGATCTATTGATATTATTCCGATCCAGCTTTGCTTGGGGACATATACCCAAATCTTGGCAGGACGTTAAGGTGGTGTTCATTCCAAAGGTAGGGAAACGCCTTAAAACCCACCCCAAATCCTTTCGCCCCATTAGTCTTTCATCGTTTCTATTGAAGACGATGGAGAAAATTATTGACCAGTATATAAGAAGTGAATACTTAATTTCATTTCCTCTTAACGCGAGTCAATTTGCCTATCAGTCAGGTAAATCCACTATCTCTGCTCTACATAGCCTCGTCAGGAAACTGGAAAAGGCTAGAGAACATGGAGAAGTTGCACTAGGCGTGTTCATGGATATAGAGGGTGCGTTTGACAACACCTCACATGCATCCATTCACAAAGCCTTAATAAATAGGGGCTTGGACCCTACGATGGCTAAATGGATACACTCCATGCTCACAAATCGGTTAATAACGGCTTATCTTGGAGATGAGTCAAGTACAGTGAAAACCATTAAAGGTTGTCCACAGGGAGGATGTCTATCGCCCCTGTTGTGGTCAATGGTAGTCGACGACCTGTTAAACAAACTGTCAGCTAACGGTTTTGAAACCATCGGATACGCTGACGACATCGTCATTATAGTTAGGGGTAAGCATGACGGGACGATTTATGAACGAATGCAAGATGCCCTAAAGATCGCCAATACTTGGTGCCTTGGTGAAGGGCTCAACATTAACCCACACAAGACTACAATTGTTCCTTTTACCAGGAGAAGGAAGCTTACAATCAAAGCACCCAGTCTGGGAGGGATACAAATCGACTTTTCCAACAGCGTCAAGTTTCTGGGGGTTACACTGGATCAAAAACTCACATGGAACTTACACCTCGAGCAAGTTAATAACAAAGCTAGAGGAGCTTTATTTACCTGCAGTAAAATGGTAGGTAAGAAATGGGGACTAAAGCCTAAAATGACCGACTGGGTCTATAAGGCTATAGTGAGACCCATGGTCAGTTATGCCGCTATGGTATGGTGGCCAAAACTGGAAAGTAAAGGAACACAAGTCCAACTTACCAAACTACAGAGACTAGCATGTCTCATGATTACTGGTGCTTCCAGCACATGTCCTACTGCTGCCTTGGAGGTGATACTTGATCTGCCGCCCCTCCCGCTTTATTTGGAAAAAGAAGCAGCAGTTTTTGCAACTCAATTGCAACGGACAAAAAATTTTAAGTCTGGAGACTTAACAGGCCACCTAAGTATTCTTAGAAATCTTAATCTAATGACCTGTACAGTAGTGGATCTGATGGATGTCAGATTCAAATTTGACAGAAGGTTCAATGCTACTATAGAAAGTCGCAAATTCTGGAAAGAAGGTGAAATAAAATTCCCCAGAGGATCACTGATATATTATACAGACGGATCCAAGATGGACAATAGAGTAGGAGCAGGTGTTTTTGGTCCTAAAACAAGGATATCAGCTCCCATGGGCTCCAAAGCCACTGTATTCCAGGCAGAAATATATGCCATACAACTTTGCGCTCTGAATTGTCTGGATAAAGGCTACAGAAACGCAAAAATATTTATCCTATCGGATAGCAGAGCAGCTATTATGGCTCTATGTTCACACAAAATTGAGTCAAGACTGGTCTGGGAATGCCTAGATACTGTTGATAAACTGGGTGTATACAACAGAGTAACCCTAATGTGGGTTCCAGGGCATACAGGCATCGAAGGCAATGAAGTAGCAGACTCCCTCGCTAAAGAAGGAGGAACTAAAACCTTTATAGGCCCAGAACCTTTCTGTGGCTATTCTAAAAGCCACATCAAATTAGAGGTTCGCAAATGGGAGGAAGAAAAGAAAATCTCTCGTTGGAAGTCCACTTCAGGACTGAAACAATCAAAGAGATTTATATCGCATAGCACAACAAGGACCAAAGAACTCCTTATTCTCAGCAAAGCAGAACTGAGAATAATGACAGGACTCCTCACAGGCCACTGCCCTTTGAGATACCATCTCTCAAAAATGGGTAAAGTCCAGGATGACAACTGTCGATTCTGTAAAGAAGCAAAAGAAACTGCCGAACACATTCTATGTGAATGTGAAGCAGTGTTCTCCAAAAGGCTGCAACATCTTAACAGGCCTTTTCTAAAGCCTGAAGACATATGGAGAGAAGCCCCCAGAAAGGTTATAAGGTTCATAAAAAGCATTTTACCCGACTGGGAATAAACTATTAGGGAACTCACAAAAGATCTTATAGGTCGCAGTGATTGTGAGATATATAGTGTCTTATCACCCCGAGTAAATCTAATCTAATCTAATCTAACAAAAATTATCGATCGAGGAATTTTTCCGAAGTGAAAAACTAATTTGACTCCTCTATTACCAATTGAGCCAGTCGGACGATGACGTTCGCCCTCTATAGTACAGTATAAACTATAGAAGAACGGCTAGAGTCTGTGTTATAGTAAAACAAAAAAAACATTAATTTATTAAAATTAACTGATTATTTAATTCTAATTATTATTTGACAGGATTCATTCCACAACAGTACACAATCTGTGAAATTTTTAACTAGCTACCTCTTACTGTTTGTGAGGCCTTGTGACATCGTAGGCTTAGTAATAGGGTTCCGTTCGGAGGTACGGAACCCTAAAAAAGATACTTATAAAATACGCGTCGAATTGATAACCTCCTTTTTTGAAGTCGATTAAATTTATTTATTGTAAATTATAGACGCGTCGACAACTTACGTCATTAGCGTCTTGATTACATTAAATAACAATTCTCACTTAAAACTAAATGACATCACAAACCATTCATGAGCGGAGCCGGGATTCAAACCCACGACAGTCTAATCCAGAGGCCGCGACGCTAACCACTAGACCACACTGTCCTCGAAGTTGATTAAAAACGATGTGACGAATTTTCGACTAGAAGTGGATTTTTTGGTGTATATTTGCCATATGGCACATACACTATTGGCGTCGGTCGGATGGCGGGACCTAGGGGTCGGACCAAAATTTCTCGACGTTTCATAGCCTCCTGAACAATTTGGCACCATTTTTGGAAATGTTTATATATATTATAGCAATGGCTTTTTCTCCTAAAGACCCGAATTCAATCGGTTGCGCGGCTAGCTACCGACGGCGCGGGGTCATGGGTCGGAGAACAAAAATTATTTCTAGCGATACTATCGCTCTTGTTTTTATGAAAGCAGCCCTAAAATTTACGTACAGGAAAAGCCCTTAATGGGCAATAAAAAACCCAACCACCTACCACTCGACACTTAGGACAACACAAAAAGTGAACGCACACAATGAATCGTGCGTCAAAATAATTTAATTTAAATTTAAAGTCACCTCTACACTAGTATCACCTAACCAGAGACGGACCTCGTTGGAAGATTACTTAGTGGGCCAGATACCGACCGAGAGATCAAAGGGCGCCAGAACTTATAGGGCCACACTGCTGAAGTCTCAGGTCGTCCAAACTGAGACGTAGAGAGTGGTCACAGTTAGGGATAATTCAAAAAGGATAACCACGTTGGCCAAAAGAGATCCGAAAAATATTCCGGAACAGAGTCCAGAATCACAATCACAGTTATATTAAGTCCCAGGCCTAACGCTGTTACTTCTTTAGCAAGATAAACAGAAAAAAAATCAGAGGTGATTTCAATGGCCAAATCCACACGATAACTTAACATAAAATACTAACAAAACAATAGATTCCGAACACAATATCGGGACACACGGTATTCGAGATACCAAAAAATAAAAGCGGCACTGTAATCACAGGCCTCACGGAACTTCCAACAATCGAGACAAAAATCCTAAATCAATAGGCCTCGAAGCCTCACAACAACCTACTTAATCAATCGCAAAACGTTAGCGTGACGTTAGCGAGCGATAAGCGAACGATAGCAAAACGATAGCGAAATTCTTAACATAAAATCTTCATAAATAATGAATCGATACGGAACGATAACGAATTTCACATAATTAATTTTTAACAATTATTTCACACTTAATCCGGGCCTGTACAGAAATTCCGGAGCCTGAAAAGAAAATACATAGCATACGAGAGACATAAACACTTTAAAATCGCGAGACCGGCGACGTGGAATTCAAACTTAATTCATAATAAGATTCAAAATATTCCATAAAATTCCCAATGTAGTGCAAGAAATCCTACAGGAATACAATCGACGCAACATTAATCATTTTAATTCTGACGTAAATATCTAAAATTTACCCAGTACTACTCAAAGTGGTCGACATTCAGAAATGTAAAATGTTCATAAAATATTAGATTTGATCCTTTAATATTTTCGGGATATATTGTAGTACCATATCTATCCCACCGGGATAAACACTTGATAAAATTCTGGGATACTTTATGCGTCGTCATTTATGATAGCGAATATTAAAAATTTCGGAATAATTGCACAATCTTCAAAATTTCTGGAATAAATTAAATTATTCCCGTATTCCAGAATCAACACAACCACACGGAAATCCAAAAGCAGCAACTTATAATCCCTACTAGGAGAAGCGCTTGGCGCCTTTATGGTTAATGTTGCACGGTAAGCTAACTAAATCGAATACAATAATCCAACAATGGAAATACGGAAAATAAATCAATTTTCGGGAATTAGGAAAACTAGGAAGGTCGATCAATACAGGAATCGAAGCAGGAAACAACGCAGAATCCAAACTCCAAACCAAAAACAATATAGCTCCAAAACGAAACGCACAAATCCAACTCCAAAATCCCAAAATAAAAAGTATTTTATTCGCCAGATATTCAATCATTTTATTTTAATTGTTTTATAGACCGATGTGCCTGATACGGTCGCCAGACCTCGTCTGTCGTTCTTTTGCGAGTCATAACATCGCCAAAGTCATACCATATCTGACGAAATCAAAACGACAAGTACGTACGTTCGCTCACCTCTGTCAACCGACGACCGTAGCCTTATCTCACTCATCAGCATCCATCCTACATGGTGTCTCGCGCTCTCTCCGACACATCGAGTGTCTTTTTTTTGAATATTTATTAATTTCATTTATTCAAATAATATTTTCTACTAGCGGTACCCGCGTATAATATGGTACTTTTTACGTGAATAAAATTTTCAAATATTTTTTTTTTAAATAATGCCGCTATTTACTGGATGTGCCAGAGGGCTAATTGCCCCCCTAACTACGACTAAAATTAGCCCCCTATAATATATATATGTGTGTGTGTGTGTGTGTGTGTGTGTGTATGTATATATATATGTGTGTGTGTGTGTGTATATGTATATATTATAGGGGGCTAATTTTAGTCGTAGTTAGGGGGGCAATTAGCCCTTTGGTACATCCAGTAGATAGCGGCATTTTTTTTGAACTTCAATGCATTTTATGTTTTATCATTAATTCGAGAGGTAAGTGGGACCCCACTGTGTTGATATGATGACGTCAATGCAGACTAGAGAAGGTCTGACAACGAACTAAAACAGAAATTAACACGACTGGGACATATGATGTCTATAAGTGCAAGACGATACGTACTATTTTTATTGTGTGTGTAAGGGAGAACGTTGAGGAAAAATACGGAATACTTTCGTAAGCGTTGGCCTGTCGACAGACGAGATTTGGCGACCGTGGCATAGACATCGTGCTGTTAAACAATCAAAATGAAATGATTGGATAGCTGGCAAATAAAATACTTTTTATTTTGGGATTTTGGAGTTTGATTTGTGCTTTTCGTTTTGGAGCTATATTGCTTTTGGTTTGGAGTTTGGATTCTGCGTTGTTTCCTCCTTCGATTCCTGTATTGTTCGACTTTCCTAATTTTCCTAATTCCCGAAAATTGATTTATTTTCCGTATTTCCATTGTTGGCTCGTTGTTATTGGATATAGTTAGCTTACCGTGCAAACAATAACCATAAAGGAGCCAAGCGCTTCTCCTAGTTTAGGGATTATAAGTTGCTACTTTTGGATTTCCGTGTGGTTGTGTTGATTCTGGAATACGGGAATAATTTAATTTATTCCAGAAATTTTGAAGATTATGCAATTATTCCGAAATTTTTAATATTCGCTATCATAAGTGACGACGCATAAAGTATCCCAGAATATTATCAAGTATCTAGCCCAGTGGGATAGATATGGTACTACAATATATCCCGAAAATATTAAAGGATCAAATCTAATATTTTATGAACATTTTACATTTCTGAATGTCGACCACTTTGAGTAGTACTGGGTAAATTTTAGATATTTACGTCAGAATTAAAATGATTAATGTTGCGTCGATTGTATTCCTGTAGGATTTCTTGCACTACATTGGGAATTTTCTGGAATATTTTGAATCTTATTACGAATTAAGTTTGAATTCCACGTCGCCAGTTTCGCCGATTTTAAAGTGTTTATGTCTCTAGTCGTATGCTATGTATTTTCTTTTCAGGCTCAGGAATTTCTGTACAGGCCCGGATTAAGTGTGAAATAATTGTTAAAGATTAATTATGTGAATTTCGTTATCGTTCCGTATCGCTTCATTAGTTATGAAGATTTTATGTTGAGAATTTCGCTATCGTTAGGTTATCGTTTTGATATCGTTCGCTTATCGCTCGCTAACGTCATGCTAACGTTTTGCGATTGATTAAGTAGGTTGTTGTGAGGCTTCGAGGCCTATTGATTTAGGATTTTTGTCTCGATTGTTGGAAGTTCCGTGAAGCCTGTGATTACAGTGCCGCTTTTATTTTTTGGTATCTCGAATACTGTGTGTCCCGATATTGTGTTCGGAATCTATCGTTTTGCTAGTATTTTATGTTAAGTTATCGTGTGGTTTTGGCCATTGAAATCACCTCTGATTTTTTCTGTTTACCTTGCTAAGAAAGTAACAGCGTTAGGCCTGGGATTTAATATAACTGTGATTGGGGTTCTGGACTCTGTTCCGGAATATTTTTCGGATCTCTTTTGGCCAACGTGGTTATCCTTTTCGAATTATCCCTAACTGTGACCACTCTCGCGTCTCAGCTTGGACGACCTGAGACTTACGCAGTGTGGCCCTATAAGTTCTGGCGCCCTTCGATCTCTCGGTCGGTATCTGGCCCACTAAGTAATCTTCCAACGAGGTCCGTCTCTGGTTAGGTGATACTGAGTATAGAGGTGACTTCAAATTTAAATTGAATTATTGTGACGCACGATTTATTGTGTGCGTTCACATTTTGTGTTGTCCTAAGTGTCGAGTGGTAGGTGGCTGGTTTTTTTATTGCCCATTAAGGGCTTTTCCTGTACTTAAATTTTAGAGGCTGCTTCCCAAAACAAGAGCGATCGTTCAACAAGATAGTAATTTTTGTTTTCCGACCCATGACCCCGCGCCGTCGTTAGCTAGCCGCGCAACCGATTAAATTCGGGTCTTTAGGAGCAAAAGCCATTGCTATAAATTCGCGTCCAAACGAGGGGCGATTCCTATAATATATATATATATATATTATACTGGGCTAATTTTAGTCGTAATTAGGGGGGCAGTTGGCCGTTTGGCACATCTAGTAGATAGCGGTATAATTTTGAACTTCAATGAATTTTATGTTGTTATCATTACTTCGGGAGGTAAGTAGGACCCCATTGTATTGATATGATGACGTCAAGGCAGACTAGCCAGCGACTGTGAACGAGGCTGGCAAAACTAAACAGAAAGGAACATATGAGTAGAAGTGAAAAAGCATGTTTTTTAGCGTGGGTAAAAGAGAGAACGAGGACGTACTGCGAGGTAAGATTCAGAATATTTGTGTAGACTTTTGCACGTCAAGCAGAGCAGATTTGGCTGCCGTCTGATACGCATCGCGGCTGTTAAACAATCAAAGATTAATGATTGATTATTCTGACGAATAAAATAACTTTTATTTTGGGATTTTGGATTTTAATTTGTACTTTTCGTTTTGGAGCTGTATTGTTCTAGTCTTGGATGTTGGATTCGGCGTTGTTTTTTCCTTCGATTCCAGTATTGGTCGACCTTCCTAGTTTTCCTAATTCCCGAAAATTGATTTATTTTCCGTATTTCCATTGTTGGATCGTTGTTATTTGATATAGCTAGCTTACCGTGAACACAATAAACCATAAAGAAGCCAAGCGGTTTCTCCTTGTTTAGGGATTATAGGTTGTATTCATTTTGGAATACGGGAATAATTTAATTTATTCCAGAAATTTTGAAGATTTTGCAATTATCCCGAAATTTTTAATATTCGCTATCATAAGTGACGACGCATAACGTATTCCAGAACATTATCAAGTGTCTATCCCAGTGGGATAGATATTGTACTACAGTATCCCGAAAATATTAAAGGATAAAATCTAATATTTTATGAACATTTTACATTTCAGAATATCGACCACTCTGGTAGTACTGAGTCAATTTAGATATTCACGTCCGGATTAAAATGATTAATGTTGCGTCGATTTCCTGTAGGATTTCTTACACTACATTGTGAATTTTCCAGAATATTTTTAATCTTATTACGAATTAAGTTTGAATTCCATGTCGCCAGTCTCGCGATTTTAAAGTGTTTATATCCCGAGCTATGTATTTTCTTTTCAGGCTCAGGAATTTCCGTAAGACACGCATTAAGTGTGAAATAATTGTTAAAGATTAATTATGTGAATTTCGTTATCGTTCTGTTATCGCTTCATTATTTATGAAGATTTTGTGTTGAGAATTTCGCTATCATTCCCTTATCGCTCGCTAACGTCACGCTAGCGTTTTGCGATAGAATAAGTAGGTTCTTGTGAGGCATCGAGGTCTATTGAATTAGGATTTTTGTCTCGATTGTTGGAAGTTCCGTGGGTCCTGTGATTACAGTGCCGCCTTTTATTTTTTTGTATCTCGAATACTGAGTGTCCTGATATTGTGTTCGTAATCTGTTGTTTTTTTTTTTTTTGGTTAAGTTATCGTATGGTATTGGCCTTTGAAATCACCTCTGATTTTTTTTCGTTTATCTCGCTAAGGAAGTAACAGTGTTAGGCCTGGGATTAATATAACTGTGATTGTGGTTCTGGACTCTGTTCCGGAATATTTTTCTGATCTCTTTTGGCCAACATGGTTATCTTCTACGAATTATCCCTAACTGTGACCACTCTCGCTGTCTCAGTTTGGACGACTTGAGACTTACGCAGTGTGGCCCTATAAGTTCTGGCGCCCTTCGATCTCTCGGTCGTTATCTGGCCCACTAATGAATTCTCCGTCGAGTGTTCGTCTGTAGTTAGGTGATCCTGAGTTCAGAGAGATTTTAAATTAAAATTGAATTATTTTGACGCACGATTCATTGTGTGCGTTCACATTTTTGTGTTGTCCTAAGTGTCGAGTTGGGTTTTTTATTGCCCATTAAGGGCTTTTCCTGTAGTTGAATTTAGAGGTGCTTCCCAAAAACAAGTGCGATCGTATAACTAGATAATAATTTTTGTTCTCCGACCCATGACCCCGCGCCTTCTGTAGCTAGCCGCGCAACCGATTAAATTCGGGTGAGATGAGCAAAAGCTATCGCTATAATATATATATGTGTTAGCACGATAACTGTCGAAAGACTCAATCGATTTTAACGAAATTTGGTACGCATGTTGGAATCCATCATCGCACGAAACCTATTTAAAATGGGCCCGATCGGACCATTTTAAGGGTGGGTTTTAGGGGTTGAAAAATGTTTTTGGGCCTAAAAATACCGAAAAAATTCTCAGAATTGTTTCAAAATTGAAATTTAACCCTTTAGTAACGATTAAAATGTGCTGCTAAAATTTTAATAAAATCGGCCCGACAGGACCGGATTTACAAATTTTATGGAAAGACTGGTTTGAGGATAGTGATTTACTTACTGAAGGATGTATTTAATTTGGTACAGAGGTTTATTACATTGAAAATAAAATTTAAATTAAGAAAAAAAATATTATTTTAAGGGATGTATTAAGGGGTTAAATTTTTTATTTTATCCAAAAACAAACTTAAGTTTGTAAAGGTACAAGTAATATAATCCATAATAATTAGAAATTACATTTTATCAGCGATAATCACAGACTGTTAAAATCAGTTAGAATCGACAATGGCAGCAATATGCATATATTTTATTTTTTTATTGTTATAAAATTTATTGTAAACGTATAGAAAATAGTTGCTATGAAAAAGTAGTGATCTAGAGTGTTTTTTGAAGTGAAAAAATAATAATAAAAATAACAAAAGTTATTAGGTGTGAAAAAATTGAAATTGGAATGGGTTGAAAAATTTAAAAACAGTTTTGAAAAAAGTTCAAGAATAAAAATCTTGAGATAAAACTTAAATCTAAAGATAATCCAGATAAATAGGGATTATTAAAACAAAGTAATCTTTAATGGAATGGAAACTGGAATCTAATAAAATTTGATAATAAAGTTTTATTTGGAAGTTGGATTGGAATAATATGTCATTAATTTAAAGTAAAGCTTTGGGAATACAAGAAGATCAACAATAAATAGGTACCCTATTTGGAAAAACGTGGTTTAAGTAAGAGAAAGAATTTTTTCTTTGCATTTATTTAAATAAATCAAAATTTACTATTTTTCAAGGATTTTTTTTTGTTAATATTTTTTTTTAGTCCATTTAATTTTAATCTATTTCTATTTGTACGATTTAAGTTTTTTTTGTTTTGTTTAATAAAAATTTATCCTAAAAGAAGTCGTAATAATTTCAGTATTTTAGAAAATCAAAATTTTAAAAAATATAAGAAAATTAAGAAAAAGGACCGTTGCGCACAGCGGTTTGACAATTTTTTAAATGTGAGGAGTAAAAAACCACACTAACAGGACTGTGACAAACGGCGACCCTAGCCTAATGATTTTGGTCAGATAGCGCAATTTTAAATTTTTTTTCTTTGTTTTTTTTTTGTCAAAACACTGTGGCGACCCGCGATTAAAATAGAAATAGATTACTCTAATTAAGAAAATATTTTTAAGTATCGATTTTGGAAATTCAAAGCATATATTATTTTGAAATATTTAAAATAATATATTTAATCATAATTTGAGAACCGACAATCAAACGACATACGTACCAAAGACAGAAAGAAGACCGATTACGACCGACAATACATACGACGTAATATATTTTAGTTTAGTTTATGTCAAGTTTTGAATTTTTTGTATAATAAATAAAGTAATATTACTTACCAAACTTTATATAAGGTCATCATTGGACTACATTTGATTGCTATGGAGAACGATTCGGGATTAGGGGATATTTACTTTAAAAATAATGATCAGGACAATACAGATCCGAGTATTTATGATAGTAGTATAATCGAGGTTGTTTTATTTTTAATCATAACTTTTAATTATTTTAAATCATAAACTTTTATTTTATTTCTTTACTATTTGACAATTCAATTTATAGTGATCTTACAATAATGTTAAATTTGTAAAGTATTTTAAAAAGAAGTTTCATAATCTATGATTACATAAGAAAGACATTTATACAATTTTGATAATATTAATTCAAATAAATGCTGATATACAACATCTCCCCTTTAAATATATACAAAAATAATTCCTTGATTATAGGTAAAAAAATAATTTATACAATATAATATTACATTTTCTTTCTCTTCTCTCTTCTTTTTTTTTTTTACATGTCTGGATATCTCGTTGGCGGTCTAATAGTCCTCCCGTATTGTGTTTTCAATTGTTGGTCTGCTTGAGTAGTAGTATTTTCTTCACTTGGATCTTCATTTTCAACTACTGGTTTGGAAAACGATTTTCGTAAATGGTAGCTGTTCCTTCGTAAAATTTGTCGATTTGTAGTTTGGATTAAGTATGATCGTGGAGATTTTAATTTTTTGATTATTTTAGCCTTATACCATTTTTTATTATGTCTGTATAAAACATTTTGATGTTCATGAAATTTTTCTCGTTTATGTGCATCTCGGTCATAATATTTTTTTATCTTTTTGTTTCTTTTGGTTAATAATTCCTTAACACCAATTGGAGTCCTCGGTAGTAATAAGTTTTCTTTTACAGGTAATCTGGTTCTTAAAAGTCGTCCCATTAATATTTGAGCTGGAGATAATTTCAAACCGGCAATAGGTGTATTCCTGTATTCTAGTAGTGCGATATAGTGGTCTTTTTTTTCTTCATGACACTTTTTTAATATTTGTTTTGCTATGTGTACACCTTTTTCGGCTCTGCCGTTAGATTTAGGATATGTCGGACTACTTGTAGTTATTTTGAAATTCCATTCTTCAGAAAACTTTTTCATTTCATAGGAGCCAAATGGCATGTTGTCTGCGACCATTTCGTTAGGTATTCCATGATTACTGAATGTTAGTTTTAATTTCTTTATAATTTCATTAGACGTTTTATTTTTTAGAGGACAAATGTCTATCCATTTCGAAAAATAATCGCTGATGATAAGAAAGTTTTTGTTAGCAAATTCGGCAATATCACAAGCAATTTTTTGAAACGGCCTGTTTGGTATTTCGTGTTGCCATAATGGTTCTTTTATGTTGTTTCTGTTGTATTTTTCACAAATTAGACATTTTGTTACTGTTTTTTCGATGTCCTTGTTAATTGATGGCCAGTAAATGATCATTTTTGCCCTGTCCTTGGTTTTTTGTATTCCCATATGTCCTTCATGAAGTGATTGTAGCATCGACTGTCTTAACTTTGTAGGTACTATAATTCTGTTTTCAAAAAATATTAATCCGTTTTCTATAAAAATATTATTTTTCAAATTCCAATAAGCTTTGACATTTTCTTTTAGTTTGGTTTTAGATTTTGGCCAGCCATTTATACATATTCTTTGCAATTCTTTTAATGTTTCATCTAATTCTGTTTCTTTTTTAAAAATTTCCATTTTTTCTTGGCTAATGTTTATAGAATGCACAACTTCATTCAAGTGTTCTTCGTCTTTGTAGTCTCTTTCGTGAATTTCTTGAGATCGTGACAGTGTGTCGGCTATGTGCATATTTTTTCCGGGTGTGTAAATTAACATTATTTTATATTTTATTAATTTTAGTCGCATTCTTAATAATCTCGATGAATTAATGTTGGCCAAATCTTTTTTAAATAACGAAAATAATGGTTGATGATCAGTTTGAATTGTGATTTTTCTGCCGTATATGTAATTATGAAATTTTCGACAAGCGTAGCAAATCGCCAATAATTCTTTCTCGCACTGAGCATATCGTTTTTCACATTCTGTTAAACTGCGTGATGCATAGCATTTTGGTTTTCCATTTTGCATTAGACATGAACCTAAGCCATCTTTTGAAGCGTCTGTCTGTATAACAATATCTTCGTTTTCATTAAATATTCCCAAAGTCGGTGTTTTACATAACGTGTCCTTGATTTGTTGTAACGCAGTTTCATGTTGCGGTAACCAGGTCCATATTATATTATTTTTTAATAATTCACGTAAAGGAGCTGTTTTGTTTGCCATGTTAGGACAAAAATTTCTCAAATAATTTATCATTCCTAGAATCCGTTGTAGCTCTTTCTTATTTTGTGGGGATTTTATATTCTGTATTGCACGTATCCTTTCTGGATCAGGACGCATTCCGTTTTCTGTGAATATGTGTCCCAAATATTTTACCATATTTGTTTTAAATTGTAATTTATCGCGGTTGAATTTTATGTTTAGTTTCTTAGCTCTTTCTATTATTTCTTTTATTATTTTATCATGTTCTTCTAATGTTTTCGTTGCTACTAAAATGTCATCTATATAAATACTGGTTCCTGGGATGTCTCCAAAATTTTTTTCATTCAATTTTTGAAACAATTGCGCTGCTATGTTGAGCCCATATGGTAGTCTTTTAAATCGATAGACCCCATAATTTGAGTTAAAAGAGCATAATCTACTTGAAGGTTCGTCTAATTCAATGTGCCAGAATCCTTCTTTTAAATCGAATACAGAATAATACTTCATATCTTTTAATTGACATGAAATCTCTTCTAAAGTTGGTAATGGATGATGTTCTTGCTTAAGACTATTATTCAATTCTTTTGGATCTAGACAAATTCGTAGCTTTCCATTTGGTTTTTCAATTATTACTAAATTATTAATCCATTCAGTCGGTTCATTTACTTTCATTATGATATTTTTCTTTTCTAAATCTATAAGAGTTTCTTTTAATTTATCTTTAATTTTATTAGGTATCCGGCGAAGACCTTTTATAACTGGTTGAGCATCTTCTTTAAGAAATAATTTACACGTGCCCGGGAATTTTCCTATCCCATTGAAGATTTCGAAATTTTCTTTAATAAACTTTTCCTTTTCATCATCGATAGCGTGTACTTTTTTGACGAAGTTCAAGAATTCAGACGTCGGTAATCCCAAAATTGGTTTAGTGTCTTTGTCAATTATGAAAAATTCTTGCAAAATACATTCCTCGTTAGCTTCACATAATAGATTTGTAGTACCAAGCGTTTGAATTTTGGAGCCTCCATATGCCTCTAATGTTGTTTTACTTTCTTGAATTTTTAAGTTTTTGTAATTTTTAAATGTTTTTAGTTCTTGTAAAGGAAGAATGTTTACCGCTGAACCCGTATCTATCTTAAATTCAATCGGATTATTTTCAATTAAGACTTTTTCCAGCCATACTTTTGATTTTTCTTTATTTACTGCATCTATTTCATTTATTTCGCTGACTTCCCAATCATCGCTTTCAACTTCGGATTCATCTGATATATTGTCCACTTTTATTGGATTACTTCGGCATTTGATAGCAAAATGATTCAATTTCTCGCATTTTTTACATTTTTGATTATATGCTGGACAACTTCTTCTTGCATGAGTTCGTCCACATCTACTGCAATTTGTAATCAGCTTATCATTATTGTTTCTAGAATCTGGTTTTTCTCTTGGATTTCTGTTATTATTTCTATTTTCATTATTATTTCTGTGTCTTCTTATTGCATCAATTTCTATTCTTTCTTGAAGTTCTCTAGCTTGAGCTCTTGTTATTTCTGATGATCTACATATTTTCACAGCTTTTTCATAAGTTAAATGTTCTATTTCAATTAATTTTTCTTGTAGACTTGGATCTCTTATATTGAATACGATTTGATCTCTAAGGATTTTTTCTTCTTGATTACCATACTCACAATTCTTTATTTGTTTTTGGATATCTTTTAGGAAACTATCAAAAGGTTCTCCTTCTTTTTGTTGTCTCTTCATTAAAATGAATCTTTCATATACGATGTTTTTCTTCGGATTACAATATTCTTCAAATTTCTTAATTATTACGTCTATTTTCATTCTGTCTTCATCTAAATTGAAATTATTGTAAATGTCGATTGCATCATCACCGATAATATTTAAAAATATATTGGCTTGAGTCTCTGAAGGTAATTTATTATATTGTGATGCTCTGGTGTAAATTTCATAACGCTGTTTAAATCTTCTCCAGTTTTCTGCGAGATTTCCATTCAAATTTAATGGTTCCGGTATTTTTAAATTATTTATTGTTTCCATTTTGTTTTTGTTACTTTTCGTTACGTTGAATAAATTTTATCCTATCGTCTGCGCCATGTTTTATTTTTAATCATAACTTTTAATTATTTTAAATCATAAACTTTTATTTTATTTCTTTACTATTTGACAATTCAATTTATAGTGATCTTACAATAATGTTAAATTTGTAAAGTATTTTAAAAAGAAGTTTCATAATCTATGATTACATAAGAAAGACATTTATACAATTTTGATAATATTAATTCAAATAAATGCTGATATACAACAGAGGTAGAGCGCGATATGTCCGAGACGTACAAAGATCCAATGTGTATTGTTAATTCTATCGAAAGAAACACAGTAAAAGACAGTGTTGAAAAACAGTCAACAATTAATAATGATGATACAAGTACCGGAGAATTATTAAAATTTATGAAACTTATGAGTAATCAGATGAGTATACAATTAAAAGAACAAAACGAATCATTAAATAACAAATTAGACAAACAGAACGAATCATTAAATAACAAATTAGACAAAACAAACGAATCATTAAATAGGAAATTAGACAAAACAAACGAATCAGTAGGTCTATTGAGGGATGAATTAAAGAATGACTTAGAAATAATGTGGGATTCATGGGAAAAAAGAATAAATTTAGTAGGGAAAGAATTACATGACCGATGCGAAAAGAGACAAGAAGCATTAGAGGATAAATTAATTGACCATTGTGAACGGAAACAGATAGAAATGACAGTTCAATTAGAGAAAAAACAAGAAGTACTTAATTCCAAACTAGAAGCGATTAGAGTAGAAAATATAAATTCAATACAGGGATTAAATAAAAAATATAATGAACATGAAATCAAAATAGAAAAATTAGGCAAAGAGGTAGAAAAGAATAGGTACGGTACTGAGAAAATAATACCGATATGTAACTTACCACAATTTCATAATCAGCATCCCATGGAATTTTTAAAAGAGATAGATAGATATTTAAAGGGAAGATTTCTGAACAAAGAAGAGAAGCTAGATTTGGTAGAAGCAACATTCGACGGCGTCAATAAAGAAATGTTAGAAGAAGTACGAAAAAGTATGATCTATTTTGACGATTTTAAAGTCTGGTTCAAGAACACTTTCTGGTCTC
>CM077524.1:19621272-19651272 GCA_039654895.1 Mongoloraphidia duomilia
GACCATGATTCGACCATGGTTTGACATTGTTCGGTTGTATATCGGCTACGAACATGAAATTTAGTCGTCAAACAATCATATATCGACGATGATTCGACCATGATTCGACCATGGTTTGACATTGTTCGGCTGTATATCAGGCATGAACATGAAATTTAGTCGTCAAACAATCATATATCGACGATGATTTGACAATGATTCGACCATGGTTTGACATTGATCGGTTGTATATCGGCTACGAACATGAAATTTAGTCGTCAAACAATCATATATCGACGATGATTCGACCATGATTCGACCATGGTTTGACACTGTTCGGTTGTATATCGGCTACGAACATGAAATTTAGTCGTCAAACAATCATATATCGACGATGATTCGACCATGATTCGACCATGGTTTGACATTGTTCGGCTGTATATCAGGCATGAACATGAAATTTAGTCGTCAAACAACCATGTATAAACGATGATTCGACCATGGTTTGACTTTGATCGGCTGTATATTAGATATGTACATGAAATTTAGTCGTCAAACAATCATATATCGACGATGATTTGACAATGATTCAACCATGGTTTGACATTGTTCGGCTGTATATCAGGTATGAACATGAAATTTAGTCGTCAAACAATCATGTATCAACGATAATTCGACCATGTTTCAACCATAGTTTGACTTTGATCAGTCGTGTATTGGACATGTACATGAAATTTAGTCGTCAACCAACCATGTTTCAACCATGGTTTAACTTTGATCGGGCCGTATATTGAACATGTACATGAAATTTAGTCGTCAACCAACCATGTATCAACGATAATTCGGGGGTGTTTCAACCATGGTTTGACTTTGATTGGCCGTATATTAGACATGTACATGCAATTTAGTCGTCAACCAACCATGTATCAACGATAATTCGACCATGGTTTGACTTTGATCGACCGTATATTGGACATGTACACTGTACAGTCGCGGACTTAATAAAGTTTACGCTTGAGTTTTTCAGTGTAAGTTCACAAAAAGTCTGTAACTTAGCAAATAATTTAGTTTTTAATATGTAAGTGTAAATGTTGAAAATTAAAAGAAATAAATGTCGTTTAAATGTCTCGAAATTATTAAAACGATGAACAAAAAAAAGAGGAATCATTGCAAGATTGGAGGGGGAAGGAATTTGCTAATATCAAATGTTATCAAATCGTTTTATGTTTTAATCGAATAATATTGAGTAATTTGGATTGTATAATAAACAAATGAGATGTTTTGACAATAATTTTTATTGATATTTTAGTATGTAACCTTAGTAATAGATACATTACTATCAAAAACCAAATTACAATATGCAAAAAAAAAAAAAACGTCTTAGCTCTTGGCGTGCGATATTTGAGAGTAATTTTCGTGAATTCAGTTGGAAATGTGTAACAGAAGGTAGGAAGAACGAACCAATGAGCCAACGCATCAACGAACCAACAAATCAACGAACTAACAAATCAACGAACAAACGAGAAGAGATCCCTATCACTTACCTTAAGGGTTAACTTATAACTATGAATACAGGCATTAGACGCTCTACGGATACCTGTGTTAGACCATTCAAGATACCTTCTCGTAAATCGGGGGTGAAATCAACAGCTTCCCTATTTTTGAAAATTTTCAATTGAAGTTAAAAATTGACACTTAGATGTGAAATTATATCTCTGTACTTGCTTTTGCGTGAAGTATGAACATATGTTTTTGTTTGAAACTCAGTTTGGTTGCTTTTGCATGATGTCAGAACTTTTACCTTATGGGTTAAGTTATAGCCATGAATACGGGGCATTAGACGCTCTACGGTTACCTGTGTTAGACCATTCAAGATACTTTCTCGTAAATCGGGGTGAAATCAACAGCTCCCCCTATTTTTGAAAATTTTCAATTGAAGTTAAAAATTGACACTTAGATGTGAAATTATATCTCTGTACATGCTTTTGCGGGAAGTATGAACATATGTTTTTGTTTGAAACTCAGTTTGGTTGCTTTTGCATGATGTCA
The DNA here is from genome assembly GCA_039654895.1 of Mongoloraphidia duomilia. Lineage (NCBI taxonomy): Eukaryota > Metazoa > Arthropoda > Insecta > Raphidioptera > Raphidiidae > Mongoloraphidia > Mongoloraphidia duomilia. The sequence goes on from CM077524.1 coordinate 19,623,301, forward strand.
GAACTTTTACCTTAAGGGTTAAGTTATAACTATGAATATGGGCATTAGACGCTCTACGGATACCTGTGTTAGACCATTCAAGATACTATCTTGTAAATCGGGGGTGAAATCAACAACTTTGAATGATAGTCAAATTTTTTTCGATAGCATCCATCGTTTTTTTTTTTAATAATTATTTCAATTATATACCTCAACCAATGGCGTGTAGACAATACTCTGTTGCATGTCACCTAGATAGATAGATAGATAGATAGATTTATTGATTATAGTTATACGGATAATTGTAAAAACACATCAAAACATAATATAGTTAGTTAGGAAGTATTGTCTACATCTAAAAAATTCATGATAAGTATAAAAACATGAGTTCTGTGTAATTAAAAAAAGACTGAAAAATGTAAAGCAAATTGTTAATTTTGTTTAAAATTGTAGCTATGCCTTAATAATTTTGATTAGCATAACCGAGTGAAGCCAGGACGACTCGTTACTAAACAAGTACCAAATTATTCTATTCTAAAGAAATTTAGTGGGTAAAAAATTATTCAGACGTATACGAAAAGAATAAATTTTTTCGATAAGGCCGTGACTTGATTTGTGTCGATGACATAATTTGCGTTATTTGAATGATAGCCAAATTTTTTCGATAGCATCCATCGTTTTTTTTTTTTTTTTTTTTAATAATTATTTCGATTATATACCTCTACCAATGGCGCGCAGACAATACTCTGTTACATGTCGCCTAGATAGATAGATGGATAGATAGATTTATTGATTATAGTTATACAGATAATTGTAAAAACACGTCAAAACATAATATAGTTAGCTAGGATGTATTGTCTACATCTATAAGGCAAGCTATGCCACTGACTTTAAGGGTAATAAGAAATAGTTGCTTTCTAAATGAACCTTATGTATAACTACATATTATGCTTATTTCTTTCAACACTTAAAGGGGGTCTACTATACGTGTTTATTCTCGTAAAAGTCTTTTTAGTAAAAAGTATAATATTGTGTCAAAACAGTTTTTTTATATAGATTTATATGCAAATTCAATTATATAAATGCAACATTGTCTATAAATCGCGAACTTGTTTCGGTTGTCCTTGTTTGTTTCACAGTGTGGTATGAAAATTGGAAGAGAGCATATGTTCTATCTTATATCGCTATATTCTAATAGAGTAATTCAATTTTTTTACTGCTGATGTTTGACTTTTACAATTAAAAACCCCGGCCTACTGAGTTAAAATGATTTGTAACTAATTATTGGCGTCGGTCGGATGGCTAGACCTAAGGATCGGAGCAAAATTTCTCGACGTTCATATACATTCTTGAAAAATTTGGCTTTCTCTGTCTGTATGCCCCTTTGTATGCCTATAACTCTAGAGCCACTGATCTGATTTACATAATTTTTTGCGACTGTGAGTTTTAAAATATTCTGACATTACGCAAAAAGCAATCGAACTGCGTCTCAAATAAAACAAGTTCTAACATCATGCAAAAGCAGCCAAACTGAGTTTCAAACAAAAACATGTGTTCAGACTTCACGCAAAAGCAAGTACAGAGATATATTTTCACATCTAAGTGCCAATTTTTAACTTCCCGCTAAGAAAATTAAAAATTTTCAAAAAATAGGGGGGTTATGACGCTCTACAGCTACCTGCGCTAGACCATTCAAGATACTATCTCGTAAATCGGGGGTGAAATCAGCAGCAACTCCCCTATTTTTGAAAATTTCAATTTCTTAGCGAGGGGTTAAAAATTGACACTTAGATGTGAAAAGATATCTCTGGTCTATTAGATTATAGTGCTAATCTCACCATTTATACAGCGTAATTGATCGACATCAACATATTGACTTTGCGTGTAAAATATCTCCGCAATATTAACATTGATTCGCAGGTGTATTACATAGTAGACTAAATTTGAAATCTACTCAAAACCATGGCAATGACCTAAAAGTTATTTACATTGATAAAATAAACTGTTTCTGTAATATTATAAGCCGTCAAAAATACATTTTATACATATTTTTTTTTAATTAAATTACTTCTAATTTTCAAATAATATCTTATTCGACACTTGAACTAGTTAAAATGGTTATTTAACTCTATCTGGAAAACAGTTACCAACAAGTTGTTGACATGTATAGTGCTAAGTAATATTAGAAGACATTTTTTTTACTAGGTTAACTCATTGTATGGCAGTTTCTAGCGAAATTTTTGAACTCAGTTCGGATGCTTTTTGCGTGATGTCAGAATATTTTAAAACTCACAGTCGCAAAAAAATTATGTAAATCAGATCAGTGGCTCTAGAGTTATAGGCATACAAAGGGGCATACAGACAGAGAAAGCCAAATTTTTCAAGAATGTATATGAACGTCGAGAAATTTTGCTCCGATCCTTAGGTCTAGCCATCCGACCGACGCCAATAATTAGTTACAAATCATTTTAACTCAGTAGGCCGGGGTTTTTAATTGTAAAAGTCAAACATCAGCAGTAAAAAAATTGAATTAATCTATTAGAATATAGCGATATAAGATAGAACATATGCTATCTTCCAATCTCCATATCACACTGTGCGACAGACCTATTTCTTATCACCCTTAGAGTCAGTGGCATAGCTTGCCTTATACAGGTCCTACATCAAAATTTGTTGGCGGGTCCAAATGAAGGGTAAAGATTTTTTCACAAAAGAAATAAAAAACGCTCGCATTGAATTAAAATAATTATATATTGGTTAATGTAGCAGCAGTGGTGGCTCGTCTTTAAGCGCGCTCGTGCACCGCACTATCAGTTGAAATGCAACGCAACGCAAAAAAAAATAATTTTATGAATTTACTTTTTGATAAATGATAAGACATCATACATCTACACAGAATCAAATATTATAATCGGTTAATCGTGTTTCATTGAACAAATCTGCTGATCTGTTGTATTTCACCCAAGGCAGAGCGTTTTTATTAGCACACGAAACAATGTTAAATTAGACAAGGATAGTAAAACCGTGAGTGAATTTTGAACTTATATTTTAATCTGATGAGTCTTATTCTTGTAGAGAGAAACATATATCTTCCATTATTTATAGCACTTAGAAAAGATTTAGCGATTCTATTATTTTTACAGTCAAATATTGATTTGAGGATTCAAATAGTATTTCCACTATTATAATCAGATAATTGACAGCATTCACAATAATAAATCAAATAGATAATATAATATTGTGCATCAAATATAAAATAATATATTAAAATGTTATGTAATGATCCTTTAATTATCTATCCAATATTCATAAGAGAAACATGATACCTTCAAAATTATATGTGAGAATGTAATCAGTGACAATAATGATTTGATTTGATTGTTGTGTCTGCTTTCAAATGAATGGAAGTATACGAAGCCCTCGTGGACTAACATAATATAATGTAGAAGAGCTCGAAACGAATAGTCCGCTGTTTAAAAAAAAATTTTTTGTTCATTACGCCTCTTGTCACATCTACCCTGGGGTATTATAACGTATATAATTTATAAATTTTACGTACCTTATTTATTTCTAAATGCAAATTATAAACGTTTCTTCAGATATGGAGACACTGATGCAACTTCAATTAAATGCAGAGTTTTTCTTTTTTGAAAACGTTATTTTATTATTAATAATCACGATAACGATAAAAATCCACACTGTTTGTAATAATTTCAATATTGAAATGAAGACGGTACAACGCAATTAAATGTACTGATGGAGTCTATGTGTAAAGTTTTGCCTTTTATAGGAGAATATCTTGTAAACACTTAAATAGATACAATAAATCAAATAGAGGCGTCGTCTTACTGGGGAAAATACTTTTAAAGAAAAGATCACTATCGATATTTATTTCTATTGTCTAATAGTTAAGTGTATTGATTACAAGTTGAAACACGCTATGGACTGACATTCTTTATTTGTGACTCACATCACTAGCAGCAGTGGCGGCTCGTCTTTAAGCGCGCTCGTGCACCGCACTGCCAGTTGAAATGCAACGAAACGCAAAATTAAAAAAAATAAATAATTTTATGAATTTTTATTATTGATAAATGATGGGGCATCATACACCTTCACAGAATCAAATATTATAATCTGTTAATCATGTTTCATTGAACAAATCTGCTGATCTGTTGTATTTCACCCAAGGCAGAGCGTTTTATTAGTGCACGAAACAGCTAGCATTGTCCCAATGTTAAATTAGACAGGGATAGTAAAACCGTGAGACAGATATATTTACATAGTTTAATATAGGTGCACTTCGTGCGTCGACCCAATACAGCCTTAGACGCTAATGACCTCTGTTGTTGAGCGTCTATAATCTACAATCCATTCATTCCAATACAACCGAAAGACACCGAAATAACTTCGACTAAGTTCGTTACAGTTTTTATATTATTATTATCCACTTGCCTATCAGGTACATCCGTAGACAGTAAAGTCACGCGTTCTTTTAAAAAAGAATTGTATGGCGCATTATGGTTGTGTGTGTGTGTGTGATGCACTTATTAGTTTCTTCTGTTTTCCGCGTGAAGCTAACTGAACTCAAAAAGGCGTTAATGATTCGACGCATCTGAAATGGCTAAAAAAACAGTTCATATTAAACTCATTTGTACAATTTACATAATATTATAGGCATATACAGATTGTCCGAAAGACTAATCTGAACAAAAAAATTAATAAGAGTAAAAAAAAGATGTAGATAATTAATGAGCGCAACAAAGATATATTTTGACCACCGGCCGCCGCTGACTAGCAGTGGATTTTTAGAGAGGAATCTCTAGCTATAGTTATATAAATGGACAGTTAGTTAAGTAGCAATGTTAAACGAATGTCAAAGTCTACTCAAAGCGGGATAGACACTCACTTCTCCACTGTGAGTAGCAATGAAAATCAATTTTTTTTTATCAAATTGTAATTGATCAGTTCCTGGTTGTTATGAAGTATTTCCAAAGAATATATTTCCGGAAATTTATCAGCAGTAGGTCTATCAAAACGTTGAGTCAGAGCCAGAGTCAGTCCATAGTTGCATCATTAAATTAAATTATTTTTTGAGGAAGACTTTATTAAATGAGTTTGTTTACTATACTTACAAAACATCATAATGATGCAGTATACCACGAAAATAAAAACTCGCGCTCCTTTTTGAATCACCCTGTACGTTTGTACGTTATATTATATGATTTCTTAAAAGAATTTTACATTTTTGAAAATAATCGTTTATTTTTGTTTGCTTAGTAAATTATTGCATTATGCATTATATTAATATGTATTACAGTAAACCCTCAACCAATAAAACGGAGTGGGTAGAAGATGAGTTACTAGCGCTAGTTTTTTAACGCGAATTCCATTAATTAGTTAGATTTTACCTTTGTCGGGGGACATCTGGATAAACCCGATTAGACCTGGTTTTTGATTTTCCTAGGCTACTTTGTTCCTTAAGCGATAATTGCACCACCTGTCTGCATCCGAGAGTATCTTTTTCTATCACGGTTTGGTAATAGCTATAGTAACAAGGGGCAGGCAATATCTCGTTTTTTTACCTCTCTTTTCCAAGGTGGCACTCTCACTTATCGTTATACCAATGACTTCCTTACTATATTTGTGGTATCTCTATGAATTTTGATCGGTTGCGAATGGAATTATGCCTTTTTCATTTTGCTCTTCCTTGTTTTCGGTTTCAAATTTGTTTATGCTACAAATTTATTTTCTCGATGACAAAATATCAGCTATACCCTTGTCCTTGAAATACAGTTTAATTTGTTCTAAACGAACCAATAGTTTGTTCGCTAGTTAGCTTCTTAGCGGTGATCACACCTCGACAATTTTTCAGAGTAATCTGTCGGAGGGTATGAGGGTATTAATATTATTCATTGAAGTGCACACTTTTGCATTGTCAGCGAATAGATCTTTTAGGTTGTATAAGTATTATTTTTCTATCAATTATAGTTTAGCTGTATGAAGATGACACATGATTTTTTAGCATTATTTTCCTAATTTTTAATAACAAAAAGTTTTTTTTTTGCTGCAGCAGATATTTTTGCCATACCATGAATTTATTTCAAAGTGAAACATGCAATTCTCATTATTTACACGTAATATTTTATAAGGGGTTAAATATACATTATGCTATTTATATGCATTTTTTCTAGTTTCATAAAATAACTGACAACTTAACGTTTCACTGTATATAATATTGTTTTAGCAAGACTGCTAATATCCCTCCCTTTGTACTAACAGTTTACCGACTTGAAGAGAAATTTCCAAAGATTACAAGTCTAGATAAAGTACGTAAGTATAATATCTTGTAATTAGTCATAACATAGGTGCAGTCGCGGACTTAATAAAGTTTACACTTGAGTTTTTCAGTGTAAGTTCACAAAAAGTCAGTAGCTTAGTAACAAATTTAGTTTGATAGGTACATATAAATGTCAAAAATTAAAAGAAATAATAATGTCGATTAAACGCCTCGAAATTATTGAAACGACGAACAAAAATGAGGAATTAAGTATTGCAAGATTGGAGGAAGGAATTTTCTAGTGTCAAATATTATGTTTATGTTTTAATGAAAAATACTGAGTAATTTGGATTGTATATAAAACAAGAGAGGTGTTTTGATTATAACTTTTTATTGAATTTTTAGGATGTAACCTTAGTAATTGATACATTAAAATTTAAAAAACGCTAACTAGATGATACAGAAGTTTCATCTCAAGTCCATATAGAGTTTTTGAGTGAAATAATGCAAAATAGGCTATTTTTAAGACGTTCTGATCTACATTGTTAAACAGTTTCCCCCATCAAATATCGCATCTTAGACAGTTTGCTTTGTAGGTTTTCTATACAGCTTCATCATGAAAATTTAATGTCTATAGTTAGATCGAGCAAGTTAATATATGGAGTATTATTAGCTAAAACTAGCTTAAACTGACCTACTAATATTTTATGTTGGGCAAAATAAATATAAGATCGATGGTGAGCAAATTTACTTATGTTGCACCCCAAAGTAATTGAAAAATTTCATTATTTTTTGTTTTGAATGCCCTTTCTACCGTGTATACAGAGAAGTTTATTTAGAAAATATTGTGCGTCGAATTTAGCAATGGGTAGGCACAAAGACTATAATTATTGATAAGCATACAGTCTAAAACATATTTCATTATATAATTTATAGTTTAATATTAAGATTTTGGCGATCGACCAACAGAATACTCGAAATATCCTTGAAAAAATCCATATATCCCGATTAACTCATGTTTACGCTTCGTCTGTCGTATTTATATCAATAATTAAATTCTAGATTGTATAGCTTTATTGATAAAAATGAATTACTAATATTTTTAATATGATTTCCAATATTTCATTCTGTCTGGTATTTACATGCATCGAAACAAGATATTTCTAAAGATTATTTGTCTAGATAAAAGGGGGTTGTATAGTCTTTGTTTTTTCAAGCGTATACATATATGTTAGTTTTAACCTCATAACTAGGTCTGCAACGAATATCTACATTAGCAACATCTACACATAAAAATGGATGTCTTAGAGATGCGAGAGTCGACATAATTATTTAATATTAGAACATTAATAATTTATTCTGTATTATTATTATTATTATTTTTATACTAAGAAACGTTTTACGTTTCGCGTTTCACATTTCGCGTTTCACGTTTCATGTTTCATGTTCTTGTTCTTATTCATACATGGGTGAGGTACAAAGACTATAATTATTGATAAGCATACAATCTAAAACATATTTCATTATATCATTTATAGTTCAAGATTAGAGGCACTCCATCTGAGGGAATAATCTAATTTACTATGCTACCTCCTGTAATGAATAACTATTTTTCGAGATATAATACATTAATTACTTACTTACTATATGATAGAAATAACAGTGTATATCAGTCTAGTGTGCGTTGAACGAGATACCTAATGCCCCGTATTCATAGTTAACTCTTGAGGTAAGTGATATGGGCCCCTTCGCTGAGAGTCGCTTGAGTGCTGAGGGCACCTTATTCAAAGGTGTATTTCAGTGTCATTTCCTTGAGTGAGGGGGGAATTATAGTAAATCTCCATGATTTCTTCCTTTAGAACAGTTGCTCATACTGCTGACCGATTGTGTTTAGCTATCATTTTTGATATAAATGTGTGTTTTTAGGTTATAGTTATACAAAGTACTAGTAGCCGAACGGTGGTTGTCAAGCTAGCTGGCTGTTTATAATTAATATGAGTTCCAAACAAAATTTTACAGAGAGCATCTATTGCAACTCTCTTACTGAATCGATATCTTTTCGAAAATTCATTTCCTTCGTGAAATTCAAAAGGATTTTCAAGACTGCGTATATATCTCTTTTTAAACGTTCTACTTCTATGCCACCTTTATCACTGCTATCATACAATTCGTGCATTTTTATAACACATAATACAGAGAAAACAATGTTAGCTGCAGTTAGGTCAGCAGAATAATAATAATTACAACGTCTCTTTCCTTCTTTATCTAAATGAATACGCACATACTTTTTCGACACTCACGGGGCATAGATCCGCCCTTAAGGTGAAGGTGATGTAGGGCCCCCTTACAGACGTCAATTTTAACTATGAAACGCATATTCGATTTGAGGGTAGAATAAGCCTCACTCTTACTACTTAAGAGGTAACTATGAATACAGCCATAACACAGGTGGTTGTAGAGCTCGTGTGACATCATCGGCAATGTAGTAATAGCTATACTCATTATAGGGTGTCTGTCTCAACATCGAGTGTGGCCGAGTGGTCTAAGGCATAGCGTTGCAACCAAGAGGACCCGTGTTCGATCCCCCAGCTCGGAACGTAAAATATTATTTTTAAAATAAAATTAAAATTGAAAAAAAGTTGTGCGGGTTGACTATTCGACTGGGGATTGATTTCTCATGGTGTTGTATTTGTTGCCCATCCGACAGGCGATTACATACATATTTCTTCGATTGCATATGTTGTAGGCGTATTCGTCAAAGGAGCAGTCTCCTCATACATCTCTCTATCATAACTTGGATGTGACTCTCCGACGTTCGCGGTCAAGCTTATACAGCTCACAGACGTTTGCGATCAAGGTCGTGCAGCATGAAGGTGGAGGATGCAGAAAACAGGTAGTGGGGGTATAGCAGTAGGAATATCGGGATAGCGGCGGGGGTATAGCAGTAGGAATATAGGGATAGCGGCGGGGGTATAGCAGTAGGAATATCGGGATAGCGGCGGGGGTATAACAGTAGGAATATCAGGATAGCGGCGGGGGTATAGCAGCATGAATATCAGTGGTGGGGGTAAAAACATGGAGTTACAGGCTTGAAATTTGCTTGGAGGGTTGGAGGTTGGTAAACTGGCACAAATCATCTACTTCTAAATTTGTTTTCTTTGAAGAGAGGAGACGTTGTAAAGGTACAAGTAATATAATCCATAATTTATAAATTACATTTTATCAGCGATAATCACAGACTGTTAAAATCAGTTAGAATCGACAATGGCAGCAATATGCATATATTTTATTTTTTTATTGTTATAAAATTTATTGTAAACGTATAGAAAATAGTTGCTATGAAAAAGTAGTGATCTAGAGTGTTTTTTGAAGTGAAAAAATAATAATAAAAATTTTGGAGCATACAAGTAATTCAAAAATTACAAGGCGCGATATTCATGTAGGTACTGTGTGTAAACGGTTTTATTGAACATAGGGAAAATAACACTGAGAAGATTTATAATTTTGTAGTAGGCTATGAGCCATAAGACCTAATATAAATATGTATTGGATTACATAGAAAAAATAGTACAGTGAATTTTTTAAACAATTTTCCATAGCAACGGTTGACTATTAAGCGTTACTCGGAACCGGCTAAATAAAAAAGTCATGATGTGTCGTAAGACACTCGACAGAAGCTATGCTTTTTACGCATTGTATATAAAACCGAATTTATCAAAGATATAAATAATACAATTAAAAAATTATTATTTGATCGCCATTTTGAAATCTGACGCCATTTTATTTTTTTGTGTCTTATTAAATTCTCAAATATCAATTTTCAAAAGGATCGGATAATTTTTACAAAGAAATATATACCTATGACAGCCATTTTGAAATATGACATCATTTTATTTTTTTGTGTCCTATAAAACTCGCAAATATTAATTTTCAAAAAGATCGGAAAATACATATGGCCGCCATTTTGAAATCTGACGTCATTTTATTTTTTTGTGTTCTATGAAACTCTCAAATATCAATTTTCAAAAGGATCAGATAATTTTTATAAAAAAGTACATACGGCCGCCATTTTTAAATCTAACATCATTTTATTTTTTTGTGTCCTATGAAACTTTCAAATACCGATTTTCAAAAATCAGTTAACCCGTTTGGGCTGTACGACTGATACAAAAAATCCGTTACAGATTGACAGATTCACAGATTGACAGATTCACAGACGTACAGACAAAGCGAGTGTATATAGGCGCTTCTAGCTTCGCTAAGATCGCGCCTAAAAATAACAAAAGTTATTAAGTGTGAAAAAATTGAAATTGGAATGGGTTGAAAAATTTAAAAACAGTTTTGAAAAAAGTTCAAGAATAAAAATCTTGAGATAAAACATAAATCTAAAGATAATCCAGATAAATAGGGATTATTAAAACAAAGTAATCTTTAATGGAATGGAAACTGGAATCTAATAAAATTTGATAATAAAGTTTTATTTGGAAGTTGGATTGGAATAATATGTCATTAATTTAAAGTAAAGCTTTGGGAATACAAGAAGATCAACAATAAATAGGTACCCTATTTGGAAAAACGTGGTTTAAGTAAGAGAAAGAATTTTTTCTTGGTATTTATTTAAATAAATCGAAATTTACTATTTTTCAAGGTTTTTTTTTGTTAATATTTTTTTTTTAGTCTATTTCTATTTGTACGATTTAAGTTTTTTTTGTTTTTTTTAATAAAAATTTGTCCTAAAAGAAGTCGTAATAATTTCAGTATTTTAGAAAATCAGAATTTAAAAAAATATAAGAAAATTAAGAAAAAGGACCGTTGCGCACAGCGGTTTGACAGTTTTTTAAATGTGAGGAGTAAAAAACCACACTAACAGGACTGTGACAAGTTCACATAATAAAGCCACAAGGCCTATATTTTTTATGAACGTCAATACGGGTTTCGTAAACTTCACTCCACTAATAAAGCATTAATTCGTGTAATTAATGATATTCTAATCTCCTATAAGGACAGCTGCAATGTTAATATTACTCTTTGTAACTTGACAAAAGCCTTTGACAGTGTCCCGCACGATATCTTAATAAGAAAATTGGAAATTTATGGTTGTAGAGGTATTGTCAAGGAATTTTTCGAGTCTTATCTTTCAAACCGTCTTCAAAAAGTATCTGTGCTTAAGGATGAATCACAGTACCGGGAAATACATTGTGGTGTTCCACAGGGATCCATACTTGGCCCGTTATTATTCATTATTTATATCAATGATCTGCCTAACCAAATTATAAACTCACATTTGTATCTATATGCAGATGACACATCTTTTATTACCGTTCACAATGATGTAAATAAATTACAAGAATTGGCTGCAAAAACTCTTGAAACGGCATCGGATTGGTTTTCTTGTAACAAATTACTCCTTAACAAAGGAAAAACGCAACAATGTATTTTCCGTTATTGTGGCTCATCCAGTGCGAATTATGTTAAATTTCTGGGCTTGTATATTAATGATGACATGAAGTGGAAGGAACATATCAATTATGTAAGCAACAGACTTACAACTATAATTTTTCTACTTAGAAAGATTTCTACATGTGTTTCAGAATCTGTCGTTAAAAATGTGTATTTTGGATTATTTCATTCCGTCCTATCTTATGGTATACTGCTATGGGGAGCAGCTCCTGATGCTGTGAGAATCTTTAAATTACAAAAACGAGCGATGCGCACTATTGCCAGAAAGAAACCAACCGAACATTGTGCTCCTTTATTTAAACGCTTTAACATCTTGACGTTGCATTCGTTGTATGTATATGAAAACTTAATTTATGTAAAACAAAACCTGGAAATCTTTGAGACAGCAAATCAGGTACATTCTCACAGCACCAGAAGCTGTACTGACATAAGGGTACCTTTTTATAAAAACAATAAATTAATTAATGGTCCCAACTTTTGGGCACCCAAATTTTATAATCATCTTCCAGACAAAATCAAGGCCTTACCGCTGAACACTTTTAAAAATAAAATTAAAAATGTGCTACAAAATATGTGTTTGTACAATTTCGAAGATTTCTTTTCTTGTAGCGTGTAGAATTTATTGTATATTTATGTAATAATTACTTTGTATCTTTGTATCTTTCTGACGTTTTATACCAATATTGGTCACTAAATATATATATATATATATATCTATATTAGCAAATACACTATATTGTCGGCAGGATTTGGCACTCATGCGCCCCGAGTTTTTTTAATTTGAAGACGCGCGGCAACTAGGCTATATGCGCCGTTATCTGATTTTTAACTTTGGTTTAATCAGTTATGGTAATTGCAGTATTAAAAGGTAAGTAAAGGTTATTTAATATTTTATGTTGTAATTTTATACACAATATTTTAATTTGTAAATTATTTTTTCAGGTTTTAGCAGTTTATTAAATGAGGTGAGCCAATTTGCTATCCTCAAGAAATTTAAGGAGTTTAGTTATATAGTTGTTGAATAGACAATTTAGATTCCATTGTAGGATAAACATAGTTGATTTCGATGCTAGTTGAACAGAAATTTACAAGTTATTATTCAGTTGAAATAATACTATCTTCATAATCGGTATTTTCATTTCGGAAGATTCTTTGAATTTTAGTCTTAAGTCGAGTAAAGGTGGCTTTAAGCTATTTAGAAGGTAAATCTGTGTATATTGTTTATACTATCAATAACGTCATAGGGATCGTCCATTTTTGCAATAATTTCCTTTATATTCTTTGAGTTTTGGGGTTTTGTTAGTAAATCTTTCAGTTGTTCGTAGGTTGTGTATATATTTTGTTTATTATTTTGCATTATTTTATTTATTTCGTTTAGTTCTTCTTCTTTTATTCTAGAAGTAATTGGTTTATAAGTGCGTATTCATTTAGTCTGAGGTTTTGGAGTCAAAAAGATTTCAGATTCTTTTGAATTATCCTCGCCGCTTGAATTATCTTCTTCTATATCTTGATCCCTAGATTTTTCAGTGGATTAATTCATAAAGTCAAGAACTACCTTAACTTTGTACTTACGAACTTTCTTAAAATGAACAATTTGCATTTTAGAATTTTTCACGAAATTGTGACACTCAATTGGATCTTTTAAAGGTGAACCTAATCATGTAATGAACTAACCCAAAATATTCTTTTCGAAACACAATATTGTCGATTTACTTATTTTTTGTTATAGTGATACCAACTTTAACTCAATTTTTTTCCTCAGTATTTTATTTTCCATAAATTTTCATATTCCAGTTTAATCTTTTCTTATTTTTACTTTAAAATCTATCTCTACAAATAGTACGGCAGATAGGTGAAGAAAATTGTAAGAATTGCGCGATTAATGATAGAAGCATACAACTTGGGACACATATACTACATATAATATATGAAGATTTAATTTTGGCCATCTCAGATTTCCCTATTATAGTAATTGCGGGGGGGCGGTTAAAAAGCATCGTTTAGGGCATTAAATTTCCTATGAATTCTCAAGATGGATTTTTTTATTCGATATGGAAAGCACGCGTAACGCGTGTTAAAAAAATTTCAACTTGATATTTTTATCCGTTCCTGAGAAAATGGGTCTTGACTGACGGACACCCAGCAAGCCAGCCAGCAAACGAGTGATCCTATAAGGCTTCCGTTTTTTACTTCCCACCTCTACTATGGTAGGGAAGTAATGGATTTAGTCCGAAAAAAATATTTCGAGATTTTAACAGATTTTCACGTTTTGAGACCCTAGCAATCGTTTAAGATCATTTTCTGACTGATGTCTGTATGTGTGTGTGTGTGTGTGTGTATGTGTGTATGTGGTCAATTTTTCGCCTTCGATATCTTAAGAACGGAACAACATACGGGCATGCCGATTGTTCTATTGTGTTTATCAGCCTTTAACTTAGATTTGATTAGATTTTGAGTCAAATCGGCTCAGTGGATCCTGAGATATTCAAAAAAACGTCCTCAATGTCACGTATTAACATAGGTAAAAAAAATATAAATGAATTCTAGATGTTATAATATGAAAAAAATGCAAGTATTTTTTTTCTCTAAAATGTATAGTTTTCGAGAAAAAAAATATTTTACTAAAAAAAATAAAAATTGTACGTAAATCAAGGTAACCATGATTTTTGCTATATTAAGTTAGCCATCAGTAGATCACCAAACAAAAAAGAGGGCCATGCTTTTTTCAAAGAATAAAAATTAAATTGTGTTTTAAAGACCACCAACAGCTAAGGTTATTTGGGCCTAGTCAAAGAATAAAAAAAAGAGTGTTTATTTTTTGCAAATATTTACTAGGTGGGAAGTATAGGACTGGTCATCAGTCGAATTTTTCTTATTGAGATACGGAACTCTAAAAATACGTAAAACTCTATAATGATTTCAACTGTCTATAACTTCTCAATTTTTAAAGATATCGATATGGGACAAAAAGCAGGATCTAGGGCGTTCTTTTCTTTATGAACATGTGCATTTTTAATTTAATTTAATTTAAATTTTTGCAGAAATATCTATGGGGAGTCTTTTACCCCCCGCCATTACTATAATAGGGGAAATCTGAGATTGCCTCATAACCAAAATTAAATCTTCATATATGAAGTGTATGTGCCCCCAGTTGCATGCTTCTATCATTAATCGCGCAATTATTTCATCTGCCGTACTGATACAATCTGAAGAAATGTGTAAACATTTAGAAAATGACAGCTATACGTCACTTCCGCGATGCATCATTTGCGTGACATTTCATCGAGTCACTCTAGTAACAAAATATACAAGCGACTAGACCCTGCAGTCAGGTTTCATTCTGATTGGTCAAATACCCCATCTTGATGTCGTTTGACACACACACGCACCTAAGTGAACGTAACAACTAACTAGTAAACTCTGTATACTAATATGAATAGTTGATAGCGATTAAAAAATGGGTTTTGTATGTGGAGAATGTTCAAACACATATTCTTCAAGACGGGCATTAATGTTCACAAAATTAGAATGAAAACTTCAGATAAGGCCTGTAATCTAATTCTTTCTATAAAAGTCGATCAATTTTCTGAGATTTCAAATTAAAACTTAATTAAAATTTATTTTTCCACTAGTCGTTACCCGTGGCTTCGCCCACGTATTTTACGATTTATAATTTATTATCTCCCCCGCGAGAAATTCTCCTCCTGCGAAACGAAACCGGGCTTGTAGTGTATATTCTCTCGAATTTTATAATGCATAACTCACTCGCTTCGCTCAATCGCTCGGGTTGTATTAATACATTACTCACTCGCTTCGCTCGTTCGCTTGAATATTATTAATATATTTCTCACTCGCTTCCCTCGTTCGCTTGAAATTTATTAATACCTACATTACTCACTCGCTTCGCTCGTTCGTTTGAATATTATTAATTCCTTCTTCGCTCGTTCGCTCGAATTTTATTTATACATTACTCACTCGCTTCGCTCGTTCGTTTGGATGTTAATAATACAATACTCACTCGCTTCGCTCGTTCGCTCGAATTTTATTAATACATCTCCCACCTAATTTGTTATCCCCCGCGAGAATCTCCCCCCCCCTAATTTGTTATCCTCCCGCGAGAATCTTCCCCCCTAATTTGTTAACCCCCCGCGAGAATCTTCCCCCTAATTTGTTATCCTTCGCGAGAATCTCCCCCCCTGCGTAGCTTTCTTTTAGTGAAAGAATTTTTAGAATCGGTTTAGTAGTTCCAGAGATAAAACAAAAACAAGTCTATCCCACGGGAACCGCAAATTTTTCAGGGATAAAAAGTGGCCTATAACATTCTCTGATCCCTAAACTACCACTATGCAAAAAATCATGTCGATCCCTTGCTCTGTGAAAAACAAAAACAAAACTATCCCACGTTAACCGTACATTTTTCCGGGATAAAAAGTAGCCTATGTGCTATTCCAGACTATAATCTATCTCTGTGCCAAATGTCATCCAGATCCGTTCAGCCGTTCTGGCGTGATTGAGTAACAAACATCCATACATCCAAACTTTCACATTTATAATATTTAGTCCAGTCACGAGAGCTTAAAAAGGTAGGTCCACCTTGCGTTTTGTGCAGCAAATGATTTTACTTTTTTGTGTCATCAAGCATGTTTAGGAGATGTCAAATCCAAGTTTGCGACCTCTAAAACAGGGCGGGGGAGTTTTGGTGGGCTAAAAACCACGATTTTTTTGCACTTTTTTCGGTTTTTTGCTTATAACATAAAAACGGCTGATCCTATAGAAAAAATGACTCTATTCAAAATTAAAGGGCACAAAATTTACTTCCCAATACACTAGTCAAATATGTTTTTGTTCCGATTTTTACCGACTCTACAGAACTTAGAAAAACAAAAAAAATAAACTCTTTTTTTGTTTGAACGCGCTAATCTCAGGAACTACCAATCCGATTTGAAATTTTTTTTTGTTAGATAGCCCGTTTATTAAGGAAGGTTATAGGCTATTCGAGTTTTTCAATAGTTAAAAGCTTGAAAAAATACTTTTTTTTCATTTTGGTAAATTTTGGCGATGTTCTAATTTCTGTTGAGCCGGTGAAAATGGAAACATAAGCATATTTGACTAGTGCATTGTGGTTTTTAGCCCACCAAAACTTCCCCGCCCTGTTTTAGAGGTTGCAAACTTGGATTTGACATCTTGTAAACATGCTGGAGGACACAAAAAAATAAAATCATTTGCTGCACAAAACGCAAGGTGGACTCTCGTGACTGGACTAATTAGTTAGATTCCAATTTCTCAAGAACACTGTTACTGTATAAATTTTGGGCATCCTAATATCTCAAATAATAATATTAAATTAGGTTTTATTTTGAAATGTTAAAAAATTGATCGACTTGTATAGGAAGAATTAGATTACAAGCCTTACCTGAAGTTTTCATTCTAATTTTGTCATTTGTTAACATTAATGCCTGTCTTGACGAATATGTGTTTTAAAATTCTCCACATACAAAACCCATTTTTACTTCCCACCTCTACTATGGTAGGGAAGTAATGGATTTAGTCCGAAAAAAATATTTCGAGATTTTAACAGATCTTCACGTTTTGAGACCCTAGCAATCGTTTAAGATCATTTTCTGACTGATGTCTGTATGTGTGTGTGTGTGTATGTGTGTGTGTGTGTGTGTGTGTGTGTGTAGGAGTGTGTGTATGTGCGTGTGTATGTGGTCAATTTTTCGCCTTCGATATCGTAAAAACGGAACAACATACGACCATGCTGATTGTTCAATTGTGTTTATCAGCCTTTAACTTAGATCTGATTAGATTTTGAGTCAAATCGGTTCAGTGGATCCTGAGATATTAAAAAAAATGTTCTCAATGTCACGTATTAACATAGGTAAAAAAAATTCGACTGATGACCAGTCCTATACTTCCCACCTAGTAAATATTTGCAAAAAATAAACACTCTTTTTTTTTTATTCTTTGACTAGGCCCAAATAACCTTAGCTGTTGGTGGTCTTTAAAACACAATTTAATTTTTATTCTTTGAAAAAAGCATGGCCCTCTTTTTTGTTTGGTGATCTACTGATGGCTAACTTAATATAGCAAAAATCATGGTTACCTTGATTTACGTACAGTTTTTATTTTTTTTAGTAAAATATTTTTTTTCTCGAAAACTATACATTTTAGAGAAAAAAAATATTTACATTTTTTTCATATTATAACATCTAGAATTCATTTATATTTTTTTTTACCTATGTTAATACGTGACATTGAGGACGTTTTTTTGAATATCTCAGGATCCACTGAACCGATTTGACTCAAAATCTAATCAGATCTAAGTTAAAGGCTGATAAACACAATAGAACAATCGGCATGCCCGTATGTTGTTCCGTTCTTAAGATATCGAAGGCGAAAAATTGACCACATACACACATACACACACACACACATACACACACACACACACACATACAGACATCAGTCAGAAAATGATCTTAAACGATTACTAGGGTCTCAAAACGTGAAAATCTGTTAAAATCTCGAAATATTGTTTTCGGACTGAATCCATTACTTCCCTACCATAGTAGAGGTGGGAAGTAAAAATATAAATTAATTCTAGATGTTATAATATGAAAAAAATGTAAATATTTTTTTCTCTAAAATGTAGTTTTCGAGAAAAAAAATATTTTACTAAAAAAAAATAAAAATTGTACGTAAATCAAAGTAACCATGATTTTTGCTATATTAAGCTAGCCATCAAGTAGATCACTAAACAAAAAATTCGACTGATGACCAGTCCTATACTTCCCACTTAGTAAATATTTGCAAAAAATAAACACTCTTTTTTTTATTATTCTTTGACTAGGCCCAAATAACCTTAGCTGTTGGTGGTCTTTAAAACACAATTTAATTTTTATTCTTTGAAAAAAGCATGGCCCTCTTTTTACTTCCCACCTCTACTATGGTAGGGAAGTAATGGATTTAGTCCGAAAAAAATATTTCAAGATTTTAACAGATTTTCACGTTTTGAGACCCTAGCAATCGTTTAAGATCATTTTCTGACTGATGTCTGTATGTGTGTGTGTGTGTGTGTGTGTGTGTGTGTATGTGTGTATGTGGTCAATTTTTCGCCTTCGATATCTTAAGAACGGACAACATACGGGCATGCCGATTGTTCTATTGTGTTTATCAGCCTTTAACTTAGATCTGATTAGATTTTGAGTCAAATCGGTTCAGTGGATCCTGAGATATTCAAAAAAACGTTCTCAATGTCACGTATTAACATAGGTAAAAAAAAATATAAATGAATTCTAGATGTTATAATATGAAAAAAATGTAAATATTTTTTTTCTCTAAAATGTATAGTTTTCGAGAAAAAAAATATTTTACTAAAAAAATTAAAAATTGTGCGTAAATCAAGGTAACCATGATTTTTGCTATATTAAGCTAGCCATCAGTAGATCACCAAACAAAAAAGAGGGCCATGCTTTTTTCAAAGAATAAAAATTAAATTGTGTTTTAAAGACCACCAACAGCTAAGGTTATTTGGGCCTAGTCAAAGAATAAAAAAAATAGTGTTTGTTTTTTTAAATATTTACTAGGTGGGAAGTATAGGACTGGCCATCAGTCGAATTTTTTGTTTGGTGATCTACTGATGGCTAGCTTAATATAGCAAAAATCATGGTTACCTTGATTTACGTACAATTTTCTTTTTTTAGTAAAATATTTTTTTTCTCGAAAACTGTACATTTTAGAGAAAAAAAATATTCACATTTTTTTCATATTATAACGTCTAGAATTCATTTATATTTTTTTTTACCTATATGTTAAAACGTGACATTGAGAACGTTTTTTTGAATATCTCAGGATCCACTGAACCGATTTGACTCAAAATCTAATCAGATCTAAGTTAAAGGCTGATAAATACAATAGAACAATCGGCATGGCCGTATGTTTTTCCGTTTTTAAGATATCGAAGGCGAAAAATTGACCACATACACACACACACACGCACGCACGCACGCACATACACACACATACACACACATACACACACATACAGACATCAGTCAGAAAATGATCTTAAACGATTGCTAGATCTCAAAACGTGAAAATCTGTTAAAATCTCGAAATTTTTTTTTCGGACTAAATCCATTACATCCCTACCATAGTTACAGGTGGGAAGTAAAAAGAGGGCCATGTTTTTTTTTCAAAGAATAAAAAATGAGTGTTTATTTTTTGCAAATATTTACTAGGTGGGAAGTATAGGACTGGTCATCAGTCGATTTTTTTAATGGCTATCAACTATCCATATTAGTATCTATACAGAGTTCACTAATTAGTTGTTACGATCGTTTAGGTGTGTTTGTGTGTATCAAACGACATCAATATGGGGCATTCGACCAATCAGAATGAACCCTAACTGCAGGGTCTAGTCGATTGTACAAAATATAATAAATTCGACTTAAAGTGCACGTCAAATTATGTCCACCCATAAATTGGCGTTCGTCTGTACCTGCCAGTGTATGTAACATTGTCCCCCTTCTACCTTGCCTGTTACGCACTGCGTATATTTGGAAAAGTTTGATCAATTAAATGGAAAATAGATTTCCACCCCTCGACCGTAATAGATTTTCCTGAAGAAAATCACTTGCAAGTGTTCTTTGAACTTAATACTTCCTTTACTTCCAACATATATCAGGCTTGCAGCTCAAACGTATTTTTTCACTCATTCTTTCGAAAAATTACTCAAAATTACTTTGGCGGAATCTTCCCATATGGCGGAGTCAAGGGGAAAAAAAATTCGTTGAAAATGTGTTTGTCCAGCTCCCGTTCAAATTTATGTGAGAATCATGCTAGGATAAGAGAAAATTGCATATACCTATAATAATTTTGTAGAGTATAAAATTTCTTATAAAAAGTCCCCGATGACATATGCTTGATGTCAATTGTTTAGAAATGCGGAGCACTCGAAATGTTTGTCAAATCGATCCTGCAGGCTGCAACATTTTGTAACAGTAGGTAACGCAAGTTATTTTTGCAAAATTATTGAAAGTATATTAAGTAAGGATACTCTGGACCTGAATTCCCCACAAGTACTGCGCCAAAACTTACCAAAATTGCGTCTGGCCTGCAGCTCACCCCTATGCAATAATTTCGAGCACTCCGCATTTCTAAACTACTGACTTTAGATAGATTATGTCGTCAGGGACTTCTTGTAGATTTTATACTCTACAAAATTACTTGTATTGGGATCCGTCAGATGGTGGAGCTTCAAAAACATGGCGCAGACGTGGAGAAATTTCATATACGGGGTATACTTTTGCGTGTAATTTTATGATTTTCAAAGTGATAAGAAATGATAAATATAAGTGCAATTTGTGATTGGGCCGGTACGAATCCTAAACAAGGAATTTCGTTGAAGGAGAACGGATTCTCAAAGCCGGGCATATTATCAAATGTCGGAAATATAGCGAGAAAAATGCATGTAAAATGAACTGTCAAAAGTAGTAATCTTTACGACATATTGCTTAAAAACATCAAAATTAAAAGAAAATCTCCACGAAATTAATCATCCGCGTTCAATGCGCTTTTAAGGCTGGGTTAGGTGAATAATGTAAACACATAACTGCAACATAATAAGTTATATTGTAATAAGTAGCTAAGTTACTAACCTCAAAATATTTGTATACGAAGTTAATCCTATAAATTTGTTAATCATCAGGGATTCAACTATTTTAGTGCAGTATGATAACAAGTACATCTTATTATTACTATAAAATATTTTTTTAATTCATAAATACAGTTTTCCCACATTTCATTAGAAAATAATTCTCTGTAAAGTAAGTTTTACAAGGCAATAACTGGCAGTGTTTATTGCCATGATATTAGAAAACGTCGCGAATTCCATTTTCGATAAACTTTTTGTTTATTTTACTTGTTTTATTTTTGTAATAAACAATTTCATGATTAATTTGCACTGTTAGCATGTAAAATTTTCCCTCGTTTGAGTACAATTTTCTGCCACCAGATGTCAGATGCTCATTTGACGGACCCCAATAGTTATATGCAATTTTGTTCTATCTAGGGTTCTCACATAAAAATCGAAATGGGAGTTGGAAAAACACTTTTTTAACGATTTTTTTTCATTTTGAGGACGTCATTTGGAGAGGTTCCGCTGAAGTACCTAATTTGGAGTAATTTTGGTCCAGAATAGTAATGATAGAAAAAAAATACCTATTCACTACAATATGTTGTAAAATATAAAAATAAATATATTACATACTTATAAAATAATTTTTCAATGGTGGATAATACCAAACTTTACCTGTACCTTTATGTATCATTGTTATAAAAATTTGAGGCGACATATATATAAACGCACAAGGACGTCAAACGAGCTAGGCGCGAGCCTGGACCGTCTCGACATCTTCTTTGAAGGGAAATTAATATTTATTGACCACACTTCTTACTAAAGCACTCCGCATCAAGTCTCTCCATTTTTAGTCAAAAAGTATTATCTTGGCAAAAAAAATATAAATAGACGCATCGAATTATTTTGAGAGCCTGCTTCTTTTTAGTGTATTTGCCATATGGCACATACACTATTGGCGTCGGTCGGATGGCGGGACCTAGGGGTCGGACCAAAATTTCTCGACGTTTCATAGCCTCCTGAACACTTTGGCAC
Source organism: Mongoloraphidia duomilia (assembly GCA_039654895.1). NCBI lineage: Eukaryota > Metazoa > Arthropoda > Insecta > Raphidioptera > Raphidiidae > Mongoloraphidia > Mongoloraphidia duomilia. Next base: position 19,645,692 of record CM077524.1, read on the forward strand.
CATTTTTGGAAATGTTTATATATATATTTATTTATTTATATATATGTGTGTGTGTGTGTGTGTGTGTGTGTGTGTGTGTTCGCGGCATAACTCTCGAAAGACTTAATTGATTTGAACGAAATTTGGTAGACACGTTGGAATCCATCACCGCACGGAACCTATTTAAAATGGGCCCAATCGGACCATTTTAAGGGTAGTTTTTAGGGGTTGAAAAAAGTTTTTGGGCCCAAAAATACCGAAAAAAATCTCAGAATTGTTTCAAAATTGAAATTTAACCCTTTAGTAGAGATTAAAATGTGCTGCTAAAATTTTAACAAAATCGGCACGACAGGACCGGACTTACAAATTTTATGAAAACACTAGTTTACGGATAGTGATTTATTTGCTAACGGGTGTATTTAATTTGGTACAGAGGTTGCATTGATAACAATATTGAAATTATGAAAAAAAATATTATTTTAAGGGATGTATTAAGGTGTTAAATTTTTCATTTTGTCCAAAAACAAACTTAAGTTCACATAATAAAGCCACAAGGCCTGTATTAGCAAATACACTATATTGTCGGCAGGCTTTTGGCACTGCGACCCGAGTTTTTATTTGAAGTCGGTATAATATTATTATGTATTGCGCAGGTGTAGCAGTCAGTTGTCATTGGTAACAAAAGAGCGTAGGTTCTAAACCCCCGACGCCGGTCTCCATGCATCAGTGCGACGTCCGCTATGTAACATGTAGCGCCGAACGTATTATTGCATTGTGCACTACTTTCTGATAATGACCGCGAAATGTGTCCCGACGCGAACACTACTTACCTTCGAAAATAGCAAAAGTTGTTTTGTTACATTAACGGTTATTGTGATCGTCGTTTGTTGCAACTCGCTACAAATACAACAAGATGGAGGTGAGTATGTTTTATTTTAAATCTTATTTTTTAATTCTACCGTGCACTTGCAAATAGTACCTAATATTGATTGTTACTTTATGAAACACTGAATGTGAGGTTAGGATATGTGTTGTTTTGATTTGTAAAATATAATTAAGTGAGTCAATCACTAGTAAAATGTGTTTTTTTTGCTTAGTGTACCACGTGTGTTTTCCAGACTAAATTTAAATCTTTAAAATTAACATAAAAAATACTCGAACGTTGAAATAAATTACCATTTATTGTTTACCTACTTATAACAGTTTTAACAAAAAAAAAATTATACAAATACACAATACTGCAATAAAAACAGTTCTTTAAGAAGTTTTACATTGAAGATAGAATTTAGTATTTCACCATTCGCCCATAGTCTGAAAATGGTTGGATCATTATCACTTTCTATCACCAAAGGAGAGAAAAATTCCGAATGTATTCCATTTCTTCTAATTCTCTCTGGAATTTCAAATGTGTTTCGCCTTTCTGAAAAGTTTAATTTCACGAGTCTCATTAGATCTTCTCGAATGTTACAATTCTCACAAATTCTGTTTAAACTGCGGCCGTCTGTCCTGAAGCATTTGTTTCTTATTAATTTAAAATAATGTACTTTTGGCATTCCTGAATTGGTCGAGTCTTTACGATACTCATTCATAAATTTGTCTAGTTTTCACTAACCGCATTCTAATTGCCTTTTATCTTTCTGAATTTAGCAGTCCTCATAAATTTTGTTCAGCCTTGCTGAACCTTTCTAATCCTCATGAGCCTCATTTCAACTGCGTTCGGATTTCCTAAACATTATCTACTTCTCCTGAGATTAATCATAACTATTTTCGGCCTTTCTAAATCTATCCAGTCCTCACGAACCTCATTTCAACTTTGTTCGACCTTCTTGAATTTTATAGTTTTCATGAATTTATAGCCAATGCATTGATATTCGTGAATCTGTCTCACGAACCTTATTCTAGTTGAGTTCGCTTTTCAATTTTTCAGTTGACATAAATAGTCCGTTTACGTACGAGAGCTGATGATAATAATCCATCGTCAGACTTGATCTCCGCCATTGCGCATATTTTGGTATTAGTATTCAAATTATGGTCATGTTCAATGTTTACATCCAGAAATATATCGATTGCAGACATGACAACTTACACGCTCGTCAACTATTTAAAACCGGAAATAGTTACAACAGTTACGGTCAGTGGTGCGAGGAATGAGGTCAACCAATAAAAATATCTCGCACATCAATGGCCCACACGTATAAACGTTTGGCTCCCATTATTGTCATTGTTGCTGTACATCTACATGACAATGCTTAAGAATTGGTTCGATGCGAACGGATGTTATAAAATGCACGCATTTTAATTATTGACTGGATGGAATATCCGTTCTTCTTCCAAAAATCGTCGCTCCCAGTTGAAATTATAATATAGAGAGCAGCCTAAATTCTAAGTGCTCAAATATGTTTCAAGTGTGAAAATCTGTTGAGATGTTTGTGGATTATTCTCAAACAAAAACATAGAATGTTTTAAATGAGAGAAGTTTTTTGAATGGTAGAAGGGTCGAAACCACTATTTTCAATTGAAATTATAATCTGAATTAATGCAGCTTAAGCTCCCAGGTCGACCTTGAGATACGTTGCAAATTTCATGAGCTTAAGTATGTCAATTTGTTTTTGCGTCATGCCCAAAGGAACATACCATTGCAATTTCATTAAATACTATCTATTTTTGAAAAATAGCTAAAATAATATAATACCAGTTCTTGCTATGTTCTGTATAATTAAAATAATTTAAAACAACAAACTCAAAAAGAAGGGTCAAGTCCGAGTGTAGGTAACTCTAAATTAAATTATTACATTTCATTAAATATTATATCCATTATAATAACACAAATTAGTAGAGAATTCGCCAACCGCATAATTAACTTCGTTTATCATCATTTGATTAATTTCTGGAAAACTATAGCTGTTGTACCTTTCGAAATGTTACAGTTTTTCCTTTTAAGATACGAAACTCCTGAAAAGAAATACAGGTTGATTCTTAACCTATACGCATAAACTTGGTGAATTACTTATATAGATAATGCGTAGGGTTGCCAGGCGTCCCGATTAATCGGGATTGTCCCGATTTTGAGTCTTAAGTCAAGGTGTCCCGAATAAACTTTTCGGAACATCCAAATGTCCCGGTTTGGCCTATTTTGATCCAAAATCGAATATAAATCGAATCAAAAGTACAACTAGAATTAAGAATCCGTTTAGTATCTGTGATTTATAAGTTTTGTTCTAAGAATTAAAAGATTATTTTTGAGTTTTTTGTTCTTAAAGTTGTGATTTTAAAGTTTAGTTATGTTTTTTATACATTTTTTAACACAATAATTTGTTTTTTTTTAATAAATATTATTTACCATGCGATAATTCGATTTTTTTACGTAAATACTACTTTTCTGATTTTAGAATTTTTTGTTATAACCTAACCCAACCTAGCCTGTCCCGATTTGACCATCAAGATATCTGGCAACCCTACTAATGCGGCAAATAATGACTAATAAAAAAAATTCGACTGATGACCAGTCCTATACTTCCCACCTAGTAAATATTTGCAAAAAATAAACACTATTTTTTTATTCTTTGAAAAAAGCATGGCCCTCTTTTTTGTTTGGTGATCTACTGATGGCTAGCTTAATATAGCAAAAATCATTGTTACCTTGATTTACGTATAATTTTTATTTTTTTTTTAGTAAAATATTTTTTTTCTCGAAAATTATACATTTTAGAGAAAAAAATATTTACATTTTTTTCATAGTATAACATCTAAAATTCATTTATATTTTTTTTTACCTATGTTAATACGTGACGTTGAGAACGTTTTTTTTAATATCTCAGGATCCACTGAACCGATTTGACTCAAAATCTAATCAGATCTAAGTTAAAGGCTGATAAACACAACAGAACAATCGGCATGGCCGTATGTTGTTCCGTTTTTACGAAAAATTGACCACATGCACACACACACACACACATCACACATACAGACATCAGACAGAAAATGATTTTAAACGATTGCTAGGGTCTCAAAACGTGAAGATCTGTTAAAATCTCGAAATATTTTTTCGGGCTAAATCCATTACTTCCCTACCATAGTAGAGGTGGGAAGTAAAAATTGTAGTAAACGCACGGTATGGGTTGAGAATAATTCTGTATATTTAGAACATGAAATTTTTAATAAAGCAGATATACTAAAAAAATGTTACATGGACAGAAATCGTGGTGATAGATAATGATTTCCGTCCTCGGCGGGTGTATCACTTAGAGGACTTCTTCTGGACGGGATCAGGCGATGGCACGCCAGACATCGACAGCGAATGGGAGCGGTCTCCGTCAGCACCGGCCGTGCCGACCGTCTTCTACACGACGACGGTAGTCTCTACTATGCTCATCGGAGCAACAACCACTTATACAGTCCACCAGGTAATATAGATGAATAATATTAAACTTTATACAGATGAATATAAAATTCAAGCCGTATAACCTCTAAACCAGGGGTTCTCAACCTTACGTACGCGTATTACTAGTACCTACTTTCAAGTGGTGCGAGAGTAAATGAACCTAATTATATATTGGTATTTGTTACGAAATTTAGGAACCTATGTCAACAAGCATACACTTTTTGTCTCCACTCGAGCAATTCAACTTGAGGAATAATCCAGTTTTGTTTCTGGATGTTTATGTTTCACATTGTTGCGAGAACTTCATAATTGTCAACACAGAGTCAACTCATTCAGGCAAAATTTGATATATTATAACGATTTTGAATACCGCCTGGTTGCAGCAACTGGCGATTCATTATCTCACGCCCACGGTATAAAGCCTAATCAGGCTTGTTTACACAGTGTTCCTCATTGTTCCAGTTGATTCTGTACAACATTACAGCATGAGCTTAAAATTACTTTCCTTGTTACAAATTTCTTTTTAAATTAGTAAATATATTTTGTAGAAATTTCTTTTGATATCACCTTATTAATTATACAGATATATGTTTTTAGTAAAAAACAGGAAAAAAGGCTCAAAAATATTATATTATGTTTAAAACATTTAACAAGAAGTCGACGTTTCGGAACCACATCGGTCCATAATCATGACCTACAAAAAATGTTTTAATATAAATTTCGTGTAAAATTTTAATAAAAATATTAGGAAAAAATATTATAGTACACAAATTGACTGTAATCCTTTCTGAAAAACATAGCCAAAAGAAAATGTTTATGTTAACATTTTGTATTGTAAATTCCAAATAATTTTACTATGATTAAAAAGATATTTAGTATTAGTTTTTTGTTTGTAAGTTTATCACAAAAACCTTACAGCCATTTTGTAAATATTATAATGTTTTGCACATACCGCTAGACTATTAGCGAATGCGCTCTATTATCGCTTTGCGCGTCAGAGCTCAGCTTCGTTCATACTAGATAGATAGATAGATAGATAGATGTCTTTATTTGATTAGTACAAATGTACATAAATAGTGTCAATTGTCAAACAGAAAAAAAATTATAAAAACTCGTTCAAGTTATATCTAAGTTAATTTCGCATGATATCCATTCAAATTGTAGCTTTTTGAAAAGGAGAGATTCTGTCCTATAAAATGAAATCATTTTTAGATTGATTCA